>CAODLS011108291.1:0-30162 GCA_948243855.1 Flueggea neowawraea | reverse complement strand
ATATTGCAATCAAATTATTAAAAATAATCACTGTTAGTGTTCAGTGCACCCAAAAAGCAACAAACATGATACCGAAATTATTACGATAAACTTTTTTAAAAGCATCACCAAAAAAACTATAAACAAAAGAAGTTTTTTTTTTTAAAAAAAAAAAGAGCAAAACACGCATCATGTGTGCGTTTGTAATTAACTGATCACCAACCTGTCCACCGGATAAAAGCAAAACCGCCAACTTTCCATCGGAGATAGCCTTCAGCCCCATCTTCCACCACCTCTCTCTCTCCTCCACCGTCCTCTCCTCCAAAGTCGACACACTCCCCTCCGGCACTGGCTCTATCGCCGCCACCGGCAACGCTGTCAACACAATCATAAATCTCTCACATATAATTTTGACAACGTCCAGCAGAATCCGTACTCGTGTCATTACCTACCTTGAGATCGCAGCGAGCATCGAATTATCCGATCTATCCTCGAAAGATCTAAGCTCTGAAACCAAAAAATCATGAAATTGTCACACAATTAAATTAATAACCAGCGTGAGTTGAGAAAGAATAGAAAATGACCTCAATTTCCTTGACGAGAAGGTCCCGCTCATCGGATGAGAGCTCGTCCCAGAGGGCAAAAACATCCTCCTGGCCGTAATCTTTGAGACGTTCAAGTAACGACTGAGGTGGGGAAGGAGACGATGGCACAACCGGTGAGGAAGCGTTGCTGTCACCTGGATCCCTCATTAGATTTAGATCTCACTGAGTGAAGAGTGAATTGGAGTTGTGTTATTGTTATGAGCTTCAGTTCTGTTTGTGGCTGTTACAGTTGGTTATGTTATAGAGAGAGAGGGACAGTAGCGAGGGAAGGCAAGAATCGATAAAAATGTTCAATTTTGTGGACGAAAATAACCTTGGCAGAGAGAGGGAATTGCGGGTTGATGCCACTAAGATTTTAAGAAATTGTGAACTACAGAGTGGAATTTTGATTTGATTTTTCACCGACTAAACGTTGACGTTTGATGCGTTTTTGTGGAAATGGAAAATATTTTGCTAGGAATTCGTCGCAACCTTTTGGGCTTTTAGCCCAGCCGAAGCTCTCCCTTTCCTCCAACAGATACACTTCACCTTCCCAATTCCCCTAATCCCTAATTCCTCTAACTCTCTCTCTCTCTGCCTCTCTCATCCCCGACCCTCTTTATCTCTCAAGACCCGCTCTCTCCGTCGACCATCGCTTGTTTCCGACGGTCTTTCTCTCTCGCCCCTCTCCGTCGTTGCTTGTTTGGAGAGAACCGCGCCACCGGCCTCAACAAACCGATTTTCAGAGCTCGTCACGCCAGCACGTCAGAGAAAGCGTCGTCGACGTCCACTGGGAAGAAAGCACCTCCTCCAAGAGGAGACTGCCATCGTGGCTGGGGAAGAGACGCCGCCGCAGACTTGGAGTCCACCGCCGTGCTCCGTCTTTGTCAAGCCTCTCCGTCAGCCGTTGAAGGAGGTTGCTGTTTGCTGGAAGAAACTTTTCGCTGCCGCCGCGAGGAAGAAAATGTTAGAACCTTAAGTTTGTAAGAAGAGGCGTCAAAGATGAAGTGTTGGGTAATTAAATGTATTTAACATATCGTCGAAAGTTGGGTTGTTCTCTTGTTTCTGAATATTCAAAGGCCCAACACCAAGGGACTAAAGATCTCCTGGAAGTTGCCATATTTAGCTGTTTGGGCTTGATGGAGATATAGCTCATTGCAAGTTTCCCTAATCACTAGGTGGATTGTGTTTTGGGGATCCATCAACATGAGAATTTCCCAAATATGCTGAGCTTCAACATTTCAGCTATTAGCTCTCATCTAATCGACTTCAGCTCTTATGGTTTCACATCATTTTATTTTATTTGCTCCGAATGTGAATCTAATTCACAACCCTTTAATGGCAGATTGATTCCAATACTACTAGACTACAAACTCATTACTTGTATAATTTTTGACTTCTTAATTGCTAATTTTTTTTAATTTTATAATATACTTGAATGTTGTAATTTACGCTATTAATCTACTAAAAGCAAACATCTTTAAATGGTTTTTTCAATGAAAAGAGGAGTTGGGGGTGATCAGTAGTGGCGTACCTTTGCTGAATGTGATCATGCAGACATTACTTCCTGCTACGAAATGTTCGTTGCTCGGTAAGGTGACCGAAGGACTGTCACCGCAGTACTGGTCAGGACTTTTCAGGACTATCTATCATGCTCTAATACTTGACTCAGGTTCAGTGATCAAATGGACCACAAATTGCTCTCTCGTGAACTCGAACCCGAGAACAAGCGGACGTGGAACGCGCTCTCATGTCGCTGGACCACCTCCTATGAGATAAACATCCTTAAATGGTTGACTAACCAAGGAGTAGAATCCTTCATCCGGAGCATCGATCCTGTAGTATAACAGTGGAAGTTATGGAATGAAACGAAAGTAGATGCGCACCAGGCGATAATATTTTGAGAATAAATAAGCATTTTACATACATATTGTTCATGAATGGGCAATCCATATCCACCTGGATTATTAGTACAATGATTCCCGACACAAGTTAGACTCTGGTTTGTGTCACTCCGACCTTACTTCATGTCTTCTTTCTTCCTTTATTTTATTTTTAATTATAGGCACACCATTTAAAGTTTTGTCTAGTTGTTTTCTCAAGAACAAACCCAGCATCTGCATCACGGACCTCCCCATCCTTTGCAGTATTTTCCATTACTTCATTTGCAACATCTTCTTTACATTGAAATACTGCATGTCCATTAATAAATTTAACATCAATTATCCTATTGTTTCATCCAAAAAAAACTCAATAAATTGAGGGAGAAATTGAGATCCTGACTCTTAGTCTCGACTCCTAATAATAATTAAATAGATCAAACAACAATAAACTAAAAATTGCGGAAAACATGTTCTAATATGAAGTTCTTATGATCTTTCTTTGCGTAAGTATTTTGAAGTTGTCTTTACTTTTTTGTTCTTGTTTTATGGAATATCTGGGAAAGCTAATTGCACGTTGCCTTGGCACATGCAACCACTCCAACGACCAACAAGTGCCGAAGGAACTTTTCATATAATTTCTTGTCACTGCTTGATCATTTTCAGGTTCATGTTGGTTTGGTTTGTTAACTTTTCAAATTGAAAAAGAAGATCGTTTTAATTGCATTACTTGACATGTTCTAAATTCAAAATGTTCGTTCTGACGGTAAGTTTTCATTCAACTAATTGTATTTTGTAATGAGAAATATGTGTTATGGGTTGTAAACGAGACTAACGAGTTTCTTCAACTCTTACTAAATATCATAATTATTGCCATTTAAGTTGCTCCACAAATAATAAAACTATAGGGTTCATTGAGTATGTTTCATGAGTAGAATGAAAAGTTTAGATACTTGAATTATAATAAATTTTGATGTATAGAATTTGTCAGAGGGAATAATTATAAAAAAGATAGGGTTTTTTCTTTATCATAATGCTTTGTAATGTAATCAACTTGTTTAACAAAAGGAAGTACGGACATTGGTGCCATAAAATTTGTATAAGTAATCAGATGTCGTTTAGCAAAAAGGAAATGACACACAGCCCTAAAAATAGATAGCAAAGTCTACAAATCGGTGTTTGAGAAATTCGACACATTATAATATGTTTAGTTTGGAGAGTCGATGAATTTGAAGTATATAAAATAGCTTTTAGAGGAAAGTTTATGTGCTGACCACAAAAAGAAAACGAAGTATTAAACGACGGAACAAAACCAACTGTATGTTGCTTGTAGGCGACATATATATATTATGCAAGTATGTACTAATGATTATATTTTATGAGGAGCAAAGCTGACGAAAACATGGTATCTCCTGGGCTTTTCATGTAGTGCTCCTGAAATTGTTCGTTTTAGGTGTTAATCGGAGAAGGATGGTGAATCCAAACATGACGGCGCAGAAGATGAAGGTCTCATAGGCTAAATAGTTCATTTAGTTATGCAGCGAGGATGAAACATTCCATGTCGATTTGAATTGGAGCTTGTTCGGAAAAGTCAGTATTTAGCATGTTTTCACGATAGAACCTATAATATTTAGTATTTTTTTCTCTTAATTATCGTGTTATTCTCTTTTCTTGTTATATATTAAAAAAATAGTATTCTTTATATGCTAAATCCTAGAATCATATCCAAGTTGCCCCAATTTCTTAGTACCATTTCGTATGCACTAGATTTAATCCTTATAAGTTCCATGTTTCTAAACGGCAAGAGTATGGTAGTGAATTCCCTTGTTATTTTTTCTTGTTGTCTTGGTCAATATGTAGGGAAATTCTTGCCTACAAGACTCGTACACCAAAATAATCAGAAAATGAGATTTTCCTTGAGATATGTGTCAAAATGAGTTCAATTATCTAAATCTCATATTTTGATTGGCTTAATGCATGAGTCTTGCCATACACCAAGTGTAGGTAAAAAAAATTCATATGTGTCGCTTTGTTTCATCATCTTATGATGTGCTAACTTATCAATGAATGATCCTTTTGGTAAAAGGAAAAAAAAAAGCTAAAAAAAAGTTTAAATTGAAAAGTAAATTTTCTTAAAAAAAATCTTAGTAAATAACTTACCGAGCCAATTGAATTTTTTCTAGTGAGTTTTTTTGAACTAATTCAAGCCCTAGTCACATTAATAGTTCTTATTTTCTTTACATTGGCTTGTAGAAGATCAAACCCTTCACTCTTTCTCCACTCTTTGTAAAGAATATGAATTAAATCCCACTAGAGGTAAACAATTAATAGTTCAAATACTCTCTCCATCTCATAAAAATAGAAGAAATTACACCACATATACTTTTTTTATATTTTGATTTCAGTTTTACAACAACAAGGGATTATGTATTCTATTATAGCACATTTTAATTTATATTTCACAAATACAATAATTTATATTTCCCATATAATCAATTATCTATCCTCTCTCTCCATTTCAAACGCATCACCTCTCTCTCGTCTCTTTCTCATTTCTGTCTTTCTCTGTCTGTAAAACCCTAGCCACATCATTTCCCTTCTTCTCTGCCACCATCCCTCTCCTCCTTAGTCTCCCTCTCTCTCTTCTCTCGGCTCACTTCTATCTCTCTAATCTCTCTCTAATTTTGTTCGTCGTCATCCTCAGCATCATCTTCTTTCTTCGCATTTGTCCTCGTCGAATTGGGTTGTTTCCTGCCGTTGTTGTACTTATCGATAACACTTAAGGACTTGATAATTCACAATAGATCCACCGGTTGGAAACAATTGCAACCCGTGCAATAAGACAACACACAACAAAAACAACAAAAATACTCCAAAAATGGAATAAAGGAGAAGAAACGTAAGAGAGGAAGGATAGAGAGAGAGGGACAGATCTATTGTTATTAAGCCCAAAAAGGAGAGACAAAAAAAGATCTGGGGCTAAATAAAGGTTGACGGCAACTCATGGATACAATATGGTTCGATTCAAATATTTTGATTCGGTACTCTTCTCTCCCTATCAGACCAAAACTGAAAATCCTAACCAAACCACCCCCATCGCACCAACACAGAAAATTAAAGCCATTGTCACAGACCCACCACTCCATCGCACATTTTTCATATCAACTAAGCAGAAGGTTCGAATCAAGATCTAGTTCTTCATTGAGGAAGGCTTGAGATGAAACTGACAGGTGTTTACTCTCCTTTGTGGTTTTTGTTGTTGCTTCTCTCCGACTGCTAGGTTTTGATCATACAATTTCGCTCGCTTCTGATTTTCGGCTTCGACTGAATTTCGGTTCTTTGTTGTACGGTTCCTCGGAATGGAGAGAAACTTTTTTTGGCAAGTTCTTGATAGACACTTTTGGAATGTAGTGTTTGGTTTCTAATACTTTTCTCTTTCCACTCCTCTCTCTCTCTCAGGTTGAATTGCCACAAATATTTGGTGCTAAATAAATGCGCCTCTTGAATGAACTACTTGTGTGTATGAAATCAAACTTATATTCTGAATATGATGAATGAATTTACAATTTTGGAGGGCGATTAATTTGAATACTTATTGTTGATGTACTCTAGTTGTACTCCACTTATACTCGGTCTTACTGGTCAATAGAGCATTTATTAACACTATTTGTACTCGGATTGTACTCCACATGTACTCGATCTTTGATGGTCAATAGAGTCTTCATAACACTAGTATGTACTCTAGTTGTACTCCACATATACTCGATCTTACTGGTCAACAAAACCTTTATTAACACTATTTGTACTCGGCTTATACTCTACATGTACTCGATCTTTGATGGTCAATAGAGTCTTCATAACACTAATGTGTACTCTAGTTGTACTCCACCTAAACTCGATCTTACTAGTCAACATAGCCTTCATTAATACTATCTGTAATCGGGTTGTACTCTACATGTACTCGTTCTTTGATGGTCAACAGAGCCTTCATAACACTACTATGTACTCTGATTGTACTACACATGTACTCTAGTTGCATTATGTACTTTGATTGTACTCCAGTTGTACTCTCTCTCATTGGCTGAAATGGTTTGGTGAAAGCGCGTTCAACAGTTTGATTATGTGGTCAAAGTATGGTCAAACTCTTGTATTTCTGAATATTTTATTCCGTTTTTCTATTTTTAGTATGTTTTTCAAATATTGTTGTATTTGTGAAATGATTTCTGTTTTCTTGCCTATTTTTACACATCACCCTAAAAATAGGCAACAATATTTTTTCACATAAATTAAGAAAAAAATAATTAGGTTAGTTAAAAATATTAACTTTCAAAAAAAAATTAATATACCCTTTACATTACTTCACCAATTAAAATTTTTTATATAATATATATTCAAATAAGAATAATTTGATCTAATTTTTTATGATAATTAATTTAAAAATAAAAGAGAAAGTAACAAATTTTTGTGGGACGTCAGAGACAAAATTGCTCATCTTTTTCTTTTTATTTTACCAAAGACTAATTAAGAACACACAATCCTAAGTTAACATAATCGAGCTGAATATGAAAAAAGAAAAATACAATTTTTTTTCTTGGAAAGATATTTTATTTAAAGCATCAACGAGTTTTCAAAACAAGAAAAAAATTCCATGGAGGAGAGGGTCGGGACGCATGGATTGGTGGGCAACCTCCCGCCATTTACACCAGTCGCCACCATTCACCTCACCAATTCTTTCCCAAATTTCTTGATTACAATTCTATCTATATCTTTTTCCCTAATTATCTCCTAATTTTTTCCATCAATTATCTTAATTAATCACCAACAAGTTGATTTTTTATTCAATTTAAATGAAGAAAAAAAAAAGGAAATAAAGTAATTATCCTTTCTGGGTTACCTTCATTATTATCACTCCAAAGGACGCATTATACCTCTCTCTTTCTCTTCAACACCCACAAACAAGATTCTGAAAAACGACAGAATTACCTCCTGAAATAAAATTAAAAAAAAATGGAAATTAGACACTTAATATTATGATGGTCGGTCTCATTCACTCATATATTAGAACCAAGCAAGCTTCAGTGTAGGGTTTGCTTTTGTTTTGTTTTATCATTTGAATTACAAGAAGAACCTCTCTCTATAACTCCTCTCTTTTTGTTTTTTGGGCTTATTTTAAGACTCCTCATATAGAATTTCAAGTTCCAAGAGAGAGCAAAAGCAAGTAGTAATTAGTAATATAGGGATATGGTGAGAGACAGATACAGTTCATCATCGTCATCATCAACAACATATAATAGAATTATTAATGGAGGAGGAGGAGGAAGTGGTGGTGGTGAATTGATGATGATGATCAATAACGGTAGTAGTAGTTGTGTAAGTGATAAGCCTGCATGGCTTGAAGGATTAATGGCAGAGACGTTCTTTGGGGGTTGTGGGGTCCACGAGAATCGGAGGAAGAATGAGAAGAACGTCTTTTGCTTGCATTGTTGCCTCAGTATCTGCCCTCACTGTCTTCCTTCTCATCGCTCTCACCCTCTCCTCCAGGTACTACTTCTCTTCATTTCACTTCCTTTTTTCTCTTCTTCTCAGTAATTTGATCAACAAGTTCATATCTTTCAAGTTGTTTGAAGCTTAAAGTGTTGTTCTTTGGACATTTCACCTCCAATTCCTATGTGGGTTGTTGAGAATTCTTTGAAATTAAGACATAAACTTTGATTTTTTCTTGTTTTGTGCTTTAATTTTTTTTTCTTTTGTGAAGATACTATCACTTTTTTGCAAATTTTCTTTGCTGAACTGAACTCCAGGTTCCAATTCCTTGGTGGGTCTTATAAAATTTATAAACTTAATTAATTACATGCAGAAAAATCTCTGATTCCATTCTGCTGAATCCAAATTTTACTCCATTTCTGTTTTTTTTTTCCTAATTCTTCTTTGAAAATTCAAGAGTTATGTTCCTTTTCTAGAAATTCAGCACAAATGAATCCTTATTTTTGTAGAATTTATTTGCCTTCTTTTTCTTATGATTCTTTAAGCAAACTTTGGAACCAACAAGATCCTTCAAAAGTTTTAAAATTTATTAAAAATTTTGTAAGTGATTGTTTCAATATGTTCCACAAATAGGTTATCATGTATCCCTTGATTCCCACTTTTTGGACTTGGTCTGTTTCCCATATATGGAAGATTTTTTTTCCATCCATTTTCCTGCAATCCTTCTCACCTGTTGCTTTCATGGAAAGCGAAAATTTGACCATATTTTATATATTTTTGTCCATTTTTTTAACTCATTCATTATTATCTTCAAAAAAGGAAAAACAATTCTAAATTTTCATAATTCAATATTCCTCTTCTGAGGGGTTGTTTGCCTAACTTTTTTACCTAAATTTCCAGTTGGCGTGGTAAAAAGGTTGAACTTCATTTTTTGTTGATTAATTATTAATGAACTTATCTGTTCGGCTCTTTCCACTCCATCTTGAATTTTCAAGCCAATCGGTTTAGTGGGAACAAAATTGAGGTTGCTATAATGTTTGTGATTGGAAATTGGAAATTGGATAAGCATGATTGAGAGTGAGGTTTTTGTTTGTTACATCTGATATTGACAATGGAAGTGAACTTCTGATGCATGAAAGCTTGTTTGGGAATTCTAACGTTGAGCGGATAGCGAATAAGATGTTTTTTAATTATAACAAATTATTGTTTTTAAAAAAAATTGCTTAATTTATGTTATATGCTGAAAATATACTAAACGTTAGTCTTTTTAAATAAATTATAAGTAATTTTAATAGAAAAAAATTACTATAATTGGGCCTGAACGAATTATTATATCTTAATTAGGTGTATTTGTTAACAATATATACGTATTGTATATTCATTGTTCAACTATGTTGCAAAAATACGACATGGTGTCAATTTTCCATACAATCTAGCTATTTTGCAATCAATCTAGATGCTATCATATGACTGATCAAATGTTCTAAAAACTAAAACAATGTCACTGTGGCAGGTGAGAAGATATGTTTATCATGATGTTATTAGACTGGGTGACCTGGAGAAGTTAATTGATTGCTCTTTCATCCAGGTGCTTATTTCTTTCTTTTTGTTTTTTTAGTTTCTAACAGAAAATACAAAATGAGCAAAAGCGTACTCTATTTTTTTTTTTGTTAAAAATCGAATTCTCGACTCTTTAATTATTCTTTTTTATTGTTGACAGCCCTATACAATTAACAGTGCAAAGGTGATATTCTTGAATCAGAGGCCACAGTCAGGGCCATGTAAGGGCTCTGCAAATATTTGTTTGACTTGTGACAGGATTCTCCAAGAGCCATTCCACTTCTGTTCTCTCTCTTGCAAGGTCCATTTTTGCTTCTTTGATTAGTTATTTTGTGGGTTCTGCTTCTCCTTCAATTGGCTCTTCTCTTTGTTGCACTTCCAGGCAAATAGTTTCGGTTGAAGTAATTTCTTTTACTTCTTCTAGTCAGATGCATTATCATGCCTAAGTCCCACTTTGATGTGACATTATTCACAATAAAATGTCAATTTATTTATTTTTTCTTTTTGTGAAGATTTGTGTCTTTGTTTTTAAAAATGCAATTCTCTTTACTTTTTCACTATAGAATATACTAAATTTATCAAAATCTACCTTTCTTAAGGAGGTCGGCGAGTAACATATGACACAAATTTTAAAAGTTGTATTACTATTTTTAATTTTTATTATTCACATACTTGATATCTAAATTAAACTTGGGATCTTTTGTGCTGGAGACAATTTATTTATTTATTTAAAATGGCTAGGGGATGATCTAATTAGAAGGTTGTCCCACTTGGCTTTTCTTGTTATATTCTTCATTGCATTATTTAACTTGGAAATGACACACCATGCAGGTTGATCACATGGTGGATCAAGGTGAGGACCTCTCAGCCATTCTATTCAGAATTGATGAATCAGAGTTTGCTTGCTCACAATTTGAGGGATTGAGGATGGACAGCTCTGAGATCATTGATGATGATGGTCAAATTACTCCCAGCTCCATCTTGGAGGACCCAATCTTGCAATTCAATGCCCCATCCTACTCCAATGACACCATGGGCAATTCAGAGGAACAACCTGAGATGATTATGAAGAAGAAAAAGAAGAAAAAGAAAGGAAGCGGGTTTCTCCCTGGAATTGATTTCTCATTTGGCGGTAGAAGGAAGAGTGCTCCTCATAGGGCTCCTCTTTCTTAAATAAAGATTAATATTTCGTAAACATTGAAATAATAAAAGAAAAAAAAAAAGAGAAGGGTTAATTATGATCAATAATATAAATCAATAGTTTAATTTGTATGAGTACTTGCTTAGTAATTGACCTGGTCTAGATTAATTAAATCCTAAGTAGAATTTGTCTTATGATTATGCATGAGAGGTTAATTTCCATTACTGACCTTAGGTGGTTTTGGGAAGTGGGTGTAGTTGGAAACTACCTAGCTCTTGAATCCACCAATTTTGTATGGATGTAATGGAAATCGCAAGTATATAGTATGTTATTTGCAAAATTTTACTTATTTTCTATCTATTTCCCTTGATTCACTATCAGTTGCGAGCCTTGTTTTGTATTGCAAGCACTGAAAACATGATCAATGAATATAATTTAATTTATTCATACTAAAAATCGAATTTTTAATTGATAATAACTGGTTAAAACGGTTGTGACTTAATTTAAAAAGTACTTCCTAAAAATCAAATTCATTTTATAGATACCATGCATTAATTTCTATTTGTAGAGGGCATTGGATTTCTATTCTTAAATGACCAACGATTAAGATCGTAAATGAGCCGAGCGGCTCATGAATTCGTAGAGGGCATTGGATTTCTATTCTTAAATGGCCAACGGTTAAGATTGTAAATGAGTCGAGGGGCTTATGAATTCCTAGAGGGCATTGAATTTCTATTCTTAAATGGCCAATGGTTACGACTATAAATGAGTCAAATTGTTCATGAGTTGCTCAGTTTGATAAAAATTCGTCCATTTGTGACTAATAAATGAATTAAATTTAAATAAAATTTTAAACTTAAATTAATATTCTTCGTGAACAAATAAATGAAAGAATTAATTAGAAGGAAGAAGGAAAAGCCAAGAGGGACGAATTAAAAAAAAAAAAAAAAGATAATATGAAAAATACAAAAGAGCTAAAAGGAGAAAAAAAGAGTGTAGTACAAGTGGCTGGGGGTGGGTCAGAGAGTGACAGGGTGTAAGTGGTCTTATGCATGATGCGAGCTCGTACAGAGAGTGAGAGAGAGTTGGGACTATAGTTGTAAAATTATAACCAAAATCGGTAAATTGAATCGGAATTGGATTAGTTAAAATTGGAATCGAATTGGAACTGGAATCGGCCGATCAAAATCGGAGAGTTACGGTTTATGTTCTGGTTCCACTATTTTAAAAACTGTCGAATCGCTGGTTCAACCAGCGATTTGAACCGCCGGTTCTAACGGTTATTTTTTTTCTTTTTTTGTTATTTTTTTATTTTTTCAACTCTATAAATACTTTCACCCCATCCTTACCAATTTTACACCATTTATTCTCTCTCAATCTCTTCTACACTCTCACTCTTTCAAAAATTCATTTTGCTATAAATTGTTCTTATTAATTATTTATACATTTTATTATTGCAATTATTTTTTCTATATTTCTTAAAGTTATTGTTTGCAATTATATTTTTCAAATTCTTTCTAATTTTTTACTATAATTTAATTTAGTTATTTAGTTATTTTATTACATTTAATTAATATTTGCATATTTATTTTGGAGTAATGAAAAATTTTGGTAAAAATAAAAATTTTGAAAGTTTTAAAGTTGAAAATATTGGAACTCAAAATAGTCAAACCCAACCAATTCTCACCCAAGGAGATAAGGGGGAGGGAGAAAGAGTTTCTAGCTCCGATATTTTTAAAATTCATTTTAAGAAAATTTTTAATTTAATTTATCATTTTAAGTTTCTAGTTTTTTTCTTTTTTTACTTGTATTTTAATTTATCATGTATTGTTAATTATTGTATAGTTACATTTTATAATTAAATTATTATAACCACGGTATAATTAAAATTTAATGAGTTTTTTAATTTTGTTTAAAATTATGTGATGTAATTACTAGTAAAATAGTTAATTTGTTTGAAAATTATTAACAAAAATCTTTGGAATACAATGTATTATTGGTAATATAGTTAATTATTAAATATAACAAAATTTATAAACCGGAAAAAAAATTGACGGGATAAAATAACTGATTAAAAACAAAATTTTGAAAAAAAAGAGGGAACCAAATCGGCAGTTGAACCAGTCAAAACATGTTAAAATCGGAACCGAACTGAATCGAACTGGAACCGGACCAAACAATAGAAATCACGGTTTGGTTCCGATTCTCACATTTCACAAACCGAAACCACCGGTTCTGGAACTGGTAACACCTCTAGTTGGGACCGTGTGTTAATTCCAAGTTTTTCTAACAGACAAAAAGGTGATCGTGTGGACAAAAACACCACTCCCTCCTCCTCCTCCTCCTCCTCCACCACCACCACCACCACCACCACTAGTGTTGGATTTGAGCTGAGTTTTAGAGTGTTTAAGTTTAGTTGTCTAAAATTTATCAAGCTCGAACTGGAACTCGAGCTCGATCTCAAGCTCAAAATCTTGTTCAAACTCGGCTCATCACAAGATTCGCTAACTCACTAGCTTGTTCGTGAGTTTTTCAAACTCGACTCAACAAATATTCAAATAAATTTGTGGACGAGATTTACTAGTTCAGTTTTGAAAACAACTCTAAAAATAATATAATTAAATGTAAGTTAGTTAAATAAAATCATGTTGAGCATGTAAACATGTAATTGAACAAAAAACTATTAGAAATTTCAATTTGTTTCACAAGTTCAATCTAATATTAGATCATCTTATACGAGCATACTTAAACTTTTATAGACACAGTCAATTAGTGTAAGTTTGAACTTTTGTTGATGCAGTCCAAATATCAAATAATATTCCAAATATAAACATATTTTTCATAATTTAGTTTAACACACACACACATGTATGTATATATATATATATATATATACACGTGTATATATATAGAATAGCTTACAAACGAGTTTGATCACGAACCTACAAATGCGCTTGATCACGAGCCTACAAACGAGTTTGTTCACGAGTTTTCGACCTGACCTTTTGGGTGTTCAAAGTCAGCTCGTTTTAAAATTTTGTTCAAGTTCTGGCTCATTTATTATCGAGCAGAGTCTTGAACCAACTTTTATCAAACTGAATTTTAAACCGCTCGGCTCATTTTCACCACTAACCACCACCACCACTCTCCTCCTTCTCTCATCAAGAAAACCATCATCATTTGTCATCTATACCTTTTGTTTTATTTGTTATTTTTTCTTGTTTATTTTTCTTTACCGCTCTATCTACAGCAACTTCGTACTACGACTTTTACTCGCTCATATACATCGTTTGATTTTTTCTACGTCCTCCTCTAACCTGTGTTAACAAGTGTAAAATTTAATTTATTTATAACAGTTTTTTTAATAATTAAAAGTCCCAATTATCTCCTTTTTTAACGTTCCTTAATATTATATGTTAATATTATGAAAACATGTTAAATGTTGATCAACGCCAAACAAGGCCAATTCCCTCCTTATGGTATCACCTTTTCTATGACTTTGCTTAATTCGCCTTTTTACCAGAAAAAAACTTCATCATTAACAGTTTTAAGTGGAATCAAATCTCCTGATTCTCTGAAATACAAAGGCAGCTTAAGGCGTCTTCTACTAAGCAAGAGTTGATTTGCGTACCCTCTCATTTAGCATCATCAACATATAGCATGATTTAAAAAATTATGTCATTATAAACATTGTTATCTGCTAAATACTAAGTTGTTCACCCTGTTTCCGAAACTAAGTCAATGCAAAAAACAAACACAATGAATAAGGTATTTGTGATTTTTTAATGAAAAAGAACGATACCTCATCAAGTATTATTGATAGTCTACGATACATTATCAAGTATTATTGATAGTTTTCACTTGTGGTAGAAGAACATTATAGTTATATTACAAAATTATTGGTGATTTGATTCCGCTTATTTAGCTAGCATTGTAAGTACAAAATCTTAATCCTTTAATATGTCGAAGCTACCAAATTAAGGGCAGAGAGTATGAATGGATGGCTGATGATGTGTGTGGAAACATGAGAGAGAAGAGGAGGCGTGAGAATGAGAAGGAAGGGGTCATATGGGTGGGGTTTCCGACAATAAACAGAAGCAAAAGCGAAAAGCATACTATAAAAAGACGGATGAAAAGGAGGCAATAATGCGTGGCTAAACCCCAATGCACGACATACCTCTGAGTACACTCACACTTAATCACCACTATACTCTATATACCATACTACTTAGTATATAGTATGTACCCCTATTATTGCATGCCCACAGAATTTATTTTTGTGTGCCTTACTCTTACCTTTTTTTTTTTTTATTTCCATCACACCACAATGTTTCATTCTACCATATGCCCACGTGGCTCTATACTTCTTCCTCCCGGGATGTATATTTCTCCTGGTTTTGGAACTTCTTGCCTACCTCTTCCATTCGTTTTACGTTTATTTTTTTCCTACTATGTAATAGCAGTAAAAGAAAATAATTGTTAATTTTTTTGTGTGTCTTCAAATTTTAATTTGGGAATATAATACCAGCCCGAAAATTATTTTAAATTCAGTGATAAAAGTATTTTGAATGGTGGGAGAGTCGTATCGCTTATAGACCTAATGAAAGAATAAATAAGTAAGTCTGACACCACATATTTATCTAAAATTTTAAAACATTAGATTATAAATTGACACTACTTATAAGTCCTTCACAAATACCATTGTTCTTCGATGTCGAACTCCTCTTCATTCACATTTACTTTTCTAACAATTTCACTTGCTCAACCTGTAATACTTGATAGTATGCTCAACAAATAACTCATTTTCCTAAAACAAAAAAGCACAGGTACAACATTTATTTTATTACATTTCATTTCATTTCAACATTTAGCATAATTAACTTAGTTTTTCTAAAAACCATGTTGCTATTTTCTGCTGTTCGATAAATTCAGTACTTCCCAAATGTAGAAGACAAATATATGTGAAGAAAAACGGACAAAGTGTATTAAATGATTGAAAAAAGAGGATTAGGTGAAGTATGGGGGAACAAAGCCCATGGGCTTGAAAGATGGAGTGTCATACACATTTTGCAGAGGCTTTAGGTTAGAGCATCCCAACTCCCAAGGCAATAAAATACTTGACTGTACTTTGTCTTGTCAACACAAAAAAATGCTACTCCTACTGCTAAATGCGGTGAAAATAAGTCGAGTTATTCGTGAGTTCGGTTTGATAAAATTCGTTTACAATTTGGTTCGATAATAAATGAGTTAGAGTTTGAATAAAATTTTAGACTCGTTTTAATATATGAGTTGAGATTGAACATCAAAAAATTTGGTTCGAAAACTCGTAAACAAATTCGTTTGTAGGCTCATATATATATATATACATGTGTGTATATGTATATATATATACACATGTGTGTATTAAACTAAATTATGAAAAATATGTTTATATTTGAAATATTATTTAATATTTGGACCGTATCAATAAAAGTTCAAACTTACACTAATTGATCGTGTCTATAAAAGTTTAAGCATGTTCGTATAAGATGATCTAATATTAGATTAAACTTGTGAAACAAATTAAAATTTCTAATAGTTTTTTGTTCAATTACATGCTCAATATAATTTTATTTAATTAATCTAAATTTGATTATATTATTTTTAGAGTTGTTTTTAAAGTTGAATTAACAAATCTCGTCTATAAATTTATTTGAGTTTTTGTTGAACTGAGTTTGAAAAGTTTACTAACAAGCTCGTGACCTCACTAGCCTTGTAATTAGCCGAGTTTGAACAAGATTTTAAGCTCGAGAGAGAGCTCGTGTTTAAACTCGAGCTCGATAAATTTTAGACGAACGAATTTAAACACTCGAAAACTCGACTCGACTCGGTCGAATCAAGCCCTACTGCTAAACATGATGGTCAACCAAGTATGAGTCATCAGTAAGTGTTTTTGTATGTATTGCAACTTTCAAGGTGTGGAACACATCGAGGAGCTCTAAACATCTGTTTAAATTTTTTATTACATAAATTTTATTCAATTTATTATAAACAAGCACGCTCTATATTGAGCCGAATGAAGATGCATTCAACTGTATTAATGTACATAGAAAAGGAAAGTAAAGATAATTTTAAAAATTATATAATTTTAATTAATATTAATCAATAGAAATTAAAATCAACTCCAGTACTAAGTGAGAGATGGAAAATTTGACCTAATGAAAGCAAATAAAAAAATTATAAAAACTAATACTATTAATTACTTCTTTTTTTGACAAGTAATTGCCCATTGTAATTACTTATTTTAATCTTGTGTATCTAAAGAGTGCACGAAGATTTACGATGGAGGAAATATTATTTTTCAAAATAAGCAAAATATAAGTTTTGTTATCGAAACAAAAATGCCAATAGCCAATCATGGTTAAGGCTTGTGAGCGGTCATGCAGTTTAGCGGAGCCAATGAACCAAGATGTATAGAGCTCCAATCAAAAGCTTTGGCTTTGGAAAACTGGACCCATTGCTATTGGAAGTCGTCGTTGTTCTACCAAGTTTAATAAAGACTGCCATTGCAATTGGTCACAGCTATTTGATCCACTTGTTAATTACTGCCCTACTCATTTGGGTTTTGGCATTAATCGTGCCTGCATGTATTTTACAGTTTCCTTGCTTCGATATTGCCTGGTCTGTACTGCTCTATATGCCAATTAACTTCGAGGTGCTTACTTAGTACTCTTCTTTTCTCATAAAAATATGTTACAATATATTTTTTATATAAATTAAAAAAATTAATTAAATTATTAATTTTATTAAAAAAATTTAAAAATATCTTTATAATTATCTAATAATAATTAATAACACAATTTACTATACATTTAAATAAAGACAATATAGTAAAATATAGTATAACTACTAATATTAAAAAAATAAGTATATATATTAAGACAAATATAAATAAAAAAGTGACCTATTTTTATGGAATGAAGGACTATCTAGTATATCGACATATATACTTCCCACCTCTTATAGATACACTTGTACAAGTATATGGGCAAATATGGCATGCTAATTTTAATAGAATCTTTCAAAAATATCTTTGTCACTACTCAATGAACAATCAATCACGCAATTTTTTTGTGTTTAGATGAGGACAATATAGCAAAATAATGCACTGTCTGTAGTGAAACGGAGAAAGTAATATATTCTGTATTACAATTAATTAAAAAAAGTGATATTTTTCTTATATTTTTTATATCATAAATTAAGCACGATAAGCAAAAACAAAATACAAGAGAAATCACTAACACAAAACAAGAATTTTCGTAGTTCAGTTAATGCAACCTGCGTCAACCCTCAAAATTTTAATATATAATTTGCATATGCTATTTATGATGCAATCTAGCAAAACAAAACACACACTCATTTGTGTTATCGCCTTGATTAACTCGATCATTTAAGGTTGGTTTTTAACATATGTCACTTTAAAATTCAATTAAAATTCTAGTCAAATTTTTATTATATAATTTATTAAATTACAGTTTACGTTTATTATTTATGATGCAATGTAACAAAAAAAACGCCCGTTTGTGTTATCGGCTCCTGTTTGTGTTGGTCAAGATGGATATGGAGAAGAAAAGAAGCAGGTGAATGTAACAGCTGCACAGCATGAGAATTTCAACGGTTGACGAATGGAACCCAGTTGACATGACCTTCCAATGCTAGTTAATCAGAGTGATACTATAATGAGAACTCAGATTATTTAATTTTAATTATTTAATTTAAGAGGGTGGTTATTTTATTTTGAATGTAGTTATTTAATTTAGTTACCGGTTACTTAATTTTGATCAATTATTTAATTTTAATCGATTAATTAATTTTGTAGTAAATTAAGTAACTATGACTGTTACTTAATTATTATTAAAATTATTTAATTTAATCATCAATTATTTAATTTATTAAAAGAGTCCTCAATGAGAAAGAATCATTATTGTAGTACCACCCGATCAATAAGTACCATCATTCAGATTATAATTTGTGACCACAATAACAGACTTTTGTATAGCCAAATTGTACTGTGCTATGCCATTAACTTCAAATTCAACTCTCATAATGTTCCTAAGATGCATGAATATATATATGTTCCTTGACCTGCTCTTCCATTTATATTTTATAATGACAATTCAAATCACCATTTGCGTGCATTTCTTGCCTATATTAATATATAAAAGATCTCTTAAATACGATAGGCATTTGTTTGAGGTATTTTATTTCAAGTATAAAGCAATTTACGACTTAATTAAAGACATATATTGATTTTTTTTCTTTTTTTTACTACACAATCTATTTTTATAATCTATTTTTATCAAATTTACCTCAAATAAAGACACCTAATACATTCCTATCATATTGCTTGGCTTAAGCAAAAGCCGGGCTTGCCCACCATTATTCATGCATTTTCTTGTTCTTCTTCTTCTGGGCGGCTTGTTGTGTTTCACCTCCGTGAACTCCCTCACTCGTTTTTTGGAGAGCGTTCTTTATCAACTTCTAATTGAGTGAAGATATAATGGAGGTGTGTATATGGAACAGAAACGGTGGCTACCTCCTTTCAACACAACATGAACATATACTATTGGACATGGTGGTCATGTTTGTTCAGTACTCAGTAAGAAGTTCATAAAGTAGTTGTGACATCAAATTATAGTTGTTCAGTCCTCAGAAGAAGTTGAGGTGAGGGGTCTAAATGCTTCACAAAACTAGTCTGGTTTATTTTTCCTGAATTTTTCGGGTTTTAGCACTACTGCCTGCCTTTTAAAACAGAAAGCACAATCAGCTAGAGTTATACTGGAGCGATACAAATTCTTTATTTCGTAATTAAATGATCAAATTTAAATTTAAGGACGAATAAATTCCCAAATTTGATAACACTGATTTGTCTCTCGTAAAAATTGTATTTCGCCCAAATCAAATCAAATCAAATCAAATATTTGAATAATAATATATTTGATATTTAGTTAAAGAAAAAAAGAGAGTGGGAGTGGGGGTGTAGGGTATTTGTGGAAAAGAAGGTGGGTAAATCATTAATGGACCCACCCAACACCAGAGTCACTACAGACTCCATCATTGTCCCAATTCTTTGACCATTTGTCCCTCTGTCTTTGACCCTACATTTCCTCCTAGTCTCTACCCCTTTATTATAGGCCTGTCCTTCCTTTTTAAAAAAAAAAAATTATTATACTAAATGCAAACAAATGTAAAAATGATTAATTTATTTTTAAACATTTTATTGGATTTTTTTTATAGTTGTTGCATATGATGTTTTGAATTCAGATTTTAAACTATAAATTTTTATTTACTTACCAGTTATGATAGTTTAATATAGAATTTATTAAAGGTTGTAATGTGAAAAATATTAGGGTCCATTTGGCTGGTAGAAATTGAAATTGAAATTTAGAATGTAATTCCAATTTTGTTGAAATTAGAATTGAATCAAAATTAGAATTATCATGTTTAGATAACATACAAAATCAAAATTTGATAAGAATTAGAATATGATCAAAATTAGAATTGATTATTTAAATAATTATTTAATATAAATTAAATATTTAATTATTTAATATTAATTTAATATTAAATAATTTAGTATTTTTTAAGAGAGAGGGAGGGGGAGAGAGAGCGAGCGCGAAATTGTGAATTTTTGGGTCTTGCTTAAGAATTGGAGTATGTTTTATTATAATTCTAAGAAATTAGACATGGAGTTAGAATTATAATTTTTTTATGTTAGTCAAACAATAAAATTAAAATTGGTTGGGTCTAATTCTTCAATTTTATATCCAATTCCATGACTGTCAAAAGGTACTTTAGGGAAATTGTTTGGGAAACTAAAAAATTGAAAATTTTTACAAAACTAAACATTGTATTTAGTTTGCATTGTATTTAATTTTAGTTTTTGCTTTATATCATATTTTTTGGAAAAATTAATTCTGTATTTTTAAACTATTTTCACCTTTTCAACTAATTATATAATTATTAATAAACTTAGTAATTCATGGATATTTGTATTAATTCTAGCACCAAAAAATTATAGGTTCCATGCATCGGTTGGTCATCCCCTTCCCCTATCCCAAAAATGTAGTGTGAGCATTACCCAATTATCATGGGGAATAAAAAAATCATGAGAATAAAACCGACCAATCCATTTTTTTTCCCAGTGACCAACCCATTTATCATGGAGATAAAAAAACCAACCGACCAATCCAGTTAAAAATCCAATCGAACCGATTTAATTAACCACTTTATTCGGTTCGACGTCGGTTCATAAATCCAAAGACGCGATAGTTTCGTTTTCGGTTAGTTCTGAAAATTTCAAGGCCACCAAAATCGTGCCGAAGCGAGATTCAAATCGACCATGACCCTTTTAAAAGCCGCAGACATATATATACTTTTTCTAAAGCCACCCACACCAGACACAAGGCACATCCCGCTCGCTCTGCCCACATATTTTTTCCCATTCATCTCCAATTTAACCTTGTTCTCTCTGTAGCTCGTCTTCCTCGATTGCGTCGTTCGCCTCCGTTGTGATAATTTAACCTCGTTGAGTTCTATCTGGGCATTAATCAAGTGTAAATATTGCTGCGTGTCTTTGCATATTTTTTAATCTTAGTTTTGGGCAATTGCGGCGCTTATTGGTGTAAACCCCTGAAAAACACAACCATCGAATCTACTACATGAAACGAGCAGCTGCTGTTCTCACTCTTAAGTTTCCATGGTTATCTTTGCAATCTGCTACTTTCTCCTCTCAAATTGAACCCTAACCCACCAGTTCCTTCTTTCACTACCCGTTATTTTGGACTTTGTTTCTTCTCTTCTGAATCTAGATCTTATAAAGAGCCAAACTTTGCCCCTACCAAGATGCCAGATCCAGCTGCTGATGAGGATGTCAGTAACCAAGATTTTCTTGATCCTGATGTAAAAAACGAAATGAAAGTGTTTGCAGACATTAGGAAAACCATCTGGGAAATATTAGATAGGAAGCTTGCTAGGGACAAAGCAGATGAGTTTGATTAGGGAATGAACAAAAAATTATCATTGGAACGACACGGAAGATGAATATTTCAATGCTGAGTAATTTGATTGGGATGATATTGACACCGATGATGAGGATTGGTGATTTGTGTTTATGCCAATGATTGATATATATGGAAATAAGAAGAGAATGGCAATATTCTTCTTGTGAGGATTTCATGTTTGGTTTGTTCGTTATTGTGGATTGAAGTACCGGCTACCAGATACGAATTTGTTGCAACTTGCATTGAGCAGGATCAATAAATTAAAAATAACTTGGTCTTGTCATTTTGCAACGGTCAAACCCGAGAAAACCGACCAAATCGAAATGATTTTCAGTTTTCTGTTTGGTCAGTCTTATTTGAATGGATTGGCCATTTTTGGTTGAATCATCTAATAAACCGACCATTTTGGTTATGTGGATGATTTCGGCCAAAAACCGACCAAACTGAATCGGGATCACCTTGCCCAGATGGCAGGTTTCCATCTTTGAGCTAGCTTGATGTGATTCAATGTTTTGATAGCTGAGAAATTGCTAGTGAACTTTGATCTGATGGAGCTTTTTCTGTTTCACTAGATTGGAATCTGCTTATAATTCTCCTACTTGAACCCAATACTGCATCGACTTCGTGGAAATGGTAATAGTCGTCCTAAGAAATAGGAGAAATTTACAAGGGAGAGGATTTGCTTGCTCATGCTTATCCAGTTAACATTTCCATTTGACATCTCTAAATACTTGTATAATGTTCTTGGAATGTGTGTGCTGGTTTTTGTAGTTGGTGTTTATATTCTAATGCGTGCATAAGAAATCATGGTATAGAATCTTGCATTAGAAAGTCTTGTTTACAACAATGCGATCTGTTTCTTGGAGAAATATAAAGAAGAAGAGGGCAAGCTTGGTCATTGTAGCAATGGATCAAATGGATGATAGGTTGAGGAACCAAATAGAGGCAATTTGGCGGGTTATAAAAGTAGCTAGATGTGTCAACGAGGATAATGTTCCATGCCAAGTTGAAGAGGTACTTAAGATTGGATTGAATTTATGTTATTCCTGTAGTGTTCCCTGCTGATATCTCTAATCATTCCTTGACCTGCTGTATTTTATGACTTTGTGTCAGGGTCTCTTCTTGGGTTCTATTGGTGCTGCTAATAACAAGAATGCGATGAAAAGTAAGAACATAACACATGTTCTAACTGTTGCTACCTCATTGCCTCCGGCCCATTCTAATGATTTTGTGTACAAAAGTGTTGAAGGCAAGTTATTCAAATGATCTGGTAAAATTCTATTGATTTTTACGCACACTTTTGCATTAACTTTATGGTGATTTGTATGATGTAGTTACCCATAAAGAGGAAACAAATATAAGTCAGTATTTTGATGAATGTTTCAAATTCATTGACGAGGCTAAAGAGCAGGGTGGTACATGCAGTCTTAGTTCATTGCTTTGTTGGAAGATCCAGGAGGTGATTTATTTCTTTCTACGTGCATTATCAGTTATAATTGTTATTTTCCAGAGAGAAGCTCTGGATGCCCAAATAATATGACTTATAAATTATTTATACTCTTAAGCATGCCATACTCAAAGATTTTATTGTTTCAAAGAGCGTGAATCATCATAGTCGGAAATGAGCAATTTTCTGGATTAACACTTAGTAGGATCAAATCCTTGAACTCTCCCTGGAGATGACTCAAATACCATTGGATTGCTTTCCTATTGGTTACATGGAAATGAATTAATCTGGTTTTTTAAGTTTGACTAATGCTTCCTCATATGAAATTCTGTTCCCTATCTGGCAGTGTGACCATTGTTGTTGCTTATTTGATGAAAAAGCATGGTATGAGCTTAGCCGAAGCATTGCAACGTGTAAAAAGCAAAAGGCCTCAAGCCTCTCCCAATTCTGGTTTTATCTCGCAATTGCAAGATTTTGAAGTCTTCAAGGTACATCTGCTATATGCATTGATTTACAAATTATTCTTGCGGTCATTATGTGTAGCGTAGAAAGAGATGAATTGACCAAATCCTTTTCCATCTTGTCCCTTGTAACCAACTGAGTTTGAATCTGTTTTGCAAGGGACATCATAATATCCCTACGGAAGGGTGGAGGAGGACAGAAAGATTCAGCAGGATAGACTGATTTGGCTGTTAATGAAAAGAAAGCATGAGCGCATGGCATTTTGAGTTGCACGTTATACGGATGTAATGATACGATACATATGTTTATTGAATTTCAATAAAGTTAAGCTTTCTCTCAATCTAGGTTCTTTTCATGTTTAAGTTGCAGCATGCATGTTCTTTAAAACAGCTACAGGTTACTGTTAATCAAGTCGTTACTGCATATGATGCAACAGAGACCGATGTGTTTTGCAGTGTTTTCTCACAACAGTTCAAGTGTAGCATCACAGATATAGCCCCGAAACTACAGATGCTTGTTATTAGTCAGTCGCTACTCTCGAAAGTGAACAGAGAATTGTCACCTCCATCGCTTCTAGTTAGGCTATGTTTGGTTCACTGAATTGGGAAGGAATAGAATTAGCCATCCTTTGTGATACTAAGATCGTTTACGTGAAAGAAGAATTATAAATTCAAAGTGTGTACTTAGTTAGGATATCACAGTTTCAGAAAATGCATAATATTACACAAATGTATTATTAACAAAAGATCAAGAAAAGCAATTTTGAAACAACTTCCTTCGGTTTTATCGTCTGAAACCGATTGTAAACTATATGCGGAGCAACTAATCCTTCTTAGGAGTATGTCTTCCACCTTACCTGTAAGGGGAAAAGAAAAACATAAACATCAACAATGGCATAACTTGTACACTCTTAACTCCAACCTGTTCATACCGATACCCTTGAACGGACCATCTTTTGACAAACAATTTTAGCCAATAAGAATGCTAGTAATCTTTCCTGAATCTCAAATCCAAATCAACAAACTTAACTTCAATTTACAAATAGGAAGGATTATATGTGAGTCAACGGCTAATGCATGAATAAACACAAAAGGATGCTTACCATCAAGGAATTAACCATATAATTCTTCCATTGTAGTCTTCAAAAGCACAGGATCAGCACCAACGATTTCATCTACCTTTTTCCCGTCTTGGAAGAAATGGAGGGTTGGCTGCAGAAGATATTACCAACGTGTAATAATGGTCAACTGTCAGTGAGTTGCTTCTAAAATTAACAAAATTCAAACAATTAAGGAAAAAGGGAGAATGTTTACCACAGCAGAAATGAAATGTTTGGACAAAGTTGCTCTGAGGGCTTCCTGCGGTTAAGATTCATAACATTAGCTTCAACAATTACTCAACTGGTTGGAAGAATAGCTCTATGTCCCTTCAAAAACAACCAAAAGCCAGTACATTTGATATTGATAGGATTCCACTTTTTAATATATGTATGAACAAATAAAATGCAAGGTCATTGTTTTATGTAAAGGAATGTGTTTTCTCCTCTTTTTTATCATTAGGATATGAACCAAAAAAAAAATAAAATTCTAACGCAATAACCTTCCACACCTCATCAATATCTTTTTTTTTGTCACAAATCTGTACCTCATCAATATCAAGCTTATACGTAGCCACATGAGGGTATTTCTTGCTCAGCTCTTCAATAACAGGTGATATAAATTTGCCTGCATAAGATGGATGGTCAAAAACATAAAATGCAAAAAAATTGCCCATACATTCCATCTCATTGGGACGTACTCGAGAAAAACAAATACCCCAAAAATAACCGAAATCATGAACTCACAAGGTCCACACCATGCAGCAGTGTAATAAAAGAGTGCCGGCAATGACTTTTCTGTCAATAAAATTCCAAAAATTTGTGAGCAACAATGGGCACTATAGTCTTGTAAGCAAAAACTCAAAGAAGCAAAAAAGAACTGCATAAAGAATAAAACGAGTATACCTTGAATATTTTTTATTGTGCTATCAAACTCCTTCTCAGTCTTGATAGGTACAATATTGGATGATCCTGAAATATTCAATTGCATGATTTACCGTCAAAATTCGAAGATCATGACATGAAAATTTCTTCATTCCGTTAAAGACAACACAACCTCATAAAGTTTAGCCAAAAAGAAAATCTACAACTCAGAAGCAACAAAAGAACACCCAGTACGAAGATAACAATTAAAAATCACAGCCAGTTCTTCAAAAATCACTAAAAATCACAATCATAGCCTTAACAATAATAACTCTCCAATTCATCGTTAATAATTGACAATAACATCAATGATCTAAACATTGTACTACAATTCCATCAAAGAACAGGACATTAGACTAACAGACAATATTTTCAATAGATTTAGACCAATTAGCGTACCAGTTCAATTAATTTATAACAAACCCGTCACTGAAAAACCAAAAAGATCGCAAATTTGACTCAACAGCTGATGAAACAAAGAAGATAAATTGGAATACCTGAGGACGAACTGAAGGTCCGTTGGAACGGCAGAGAAGGGCTTAAAGGTTGAGACTTGAAAGATGAATTAGTGAACGCTGATTTCCACATAACTGGAGAATTTGGTGATTGGGTTTTAATGAGGTGGGTTCCACTGATGCAGGAGGATGAGCATATGGAGCGCGCATTCGATGCACGGCGAAGCAAAATATGTCGAATCACTGAACTTCCTCTCATTTGAACCCGCTGATTCTGTTCATTAGGACAGGGATTCTGTTAGGGTTCAAACATGTTTTTCTTTTCGTCCCCAAGAATTTTCTTTTTTTTTTTATTTATTTTCCAGTTGCTCTCCTTAGAATCGAAGAAAATGGCCCATAGGAAGGAAAATGGGCCTATTGTGAGATCGTAACGGGCCCATTTTAGTTGATCACGACTGCTGGAATTCAAAAACAAAAATTCTCCGTTTAAATAATTAGTTACAAAATTATAATTTATTTTCTTCTGACTTCATATTACTGTTTTTACATTAGACTACATAATTTTTCTTACATTTCATACCATTCAAGGCCTTTTTTTTTACATTTTCAGCATATTTCATTTTTCTAATTTTTTTTTTCAGTTTTTGTTCTTGTATTTTATTATTTTTTTCATTTTAATCATTTTTGTTTATTAGATTACTCCATTTTTTAGAATCAACATAAAATAAACTCTAGAGCATTTTTTTAAAAACCTTAAAATCAACCTAATATCAACTCTATATAAACTATACATAAACTTTTTTTAAAATCAACCTAATATCAACTCTATATAAACTCGACATAATTTTTTTTAAAATCAACCTAAAATAAACTCTAAATTTTTTTTAAAAACCTTAAAATCAACCTAATATCGACTCTATATAAACTTTACATAAACTTTTTTAAAATAACCTAAACACAACCTAAAAATCAACTATATCTTAAATAATTTTTGTAACTTTTAAATAAATATTTCTGAAAATTTGTCAGCCTAAAATTTTTAAAAACCTTTTAAAAATTTATTTTTTAAAAAAAATAACTCTACATAAATAACCTAAAAATTATTTTTTTAATTTTTGAAAAAAACTAAAAAATCAACCTAAAATCAACCCTATATAAAGTTTTTTTTTAAATCAACGCTGGATAAACTTTTTTATTAAATCAACCAAAAATCAACTCTTCATAAACTTTTAAAATATAAAATCAACTCTACATAAAATTTTTAAAAGCCAAAAAAATCAACCTCAAATCAAATAGACGTAAAACTTTTTTAAAAATTTAAAACAATTTTTTTAGCATTTTAAAAAATTATAAAATAATAGTACGAAAAAAAGAAGAAAAAATGCAGCTAGGGTTTCAGAGGAAACCCTAGCCGCCACCACACAACAAGTCACAACCGTGTGAAACCCTAGCGGCCGCCACACAATAAGTCACAGTCATCACCTAACACGGTCGCTAGATCTGGTCAAGACGTGTTGATTCACGACGAGAAACTAGACCAGAAGAGCTTAGGCAAGCAAGGATGGGAGGGAGGAGAACCGGAGTGGGGAAGAGATGAGATCGAGGTGCGACTTTGCTTTCGGAGGAAAGAAGAGAGAGGCGCGAAGGCAGAGATAACAGAAAAGAAGAAAGGCCAATGGAGGCAGAGAGGTGGATAAAGAATAAGAAAGGCGGAGAGGAGGGAGAAGATACTCGAGAACAGATGGAGAGTGAAGAGAGAAAATAAATGATTAAATGATGAGAATAGGAAAAGTTGAGGATTTAACACTAATTTTGTCCGTACGACTTAAGAAATTCTTCCATTCAAGACGTTAAAATTGGTGGCACTATTAAGATAAAAGTGCAGACTCCGTTAATTTAAAAGAAAAGGTGTAAGGTGAAGTCTACAATATAATTATCTCAAAACAAAATTTGGTATAAATAATTCGAAAAGAAAAAAAAAATGTAAGGTCGTTGATTTCATAATATAAAATTAATGTGTTCATTGTTTAGTGAGGAAGTTTTTTTTGGGGTTAGTCGACTTCTAACATGAAACTCGTTTCTTTTGTCTAGTTTAGAAAATATATATTAGAGCTCAATATCATCTTTTTACTTTTTGTTATTTCCTTGTCTAGTATGAAACTTGTTTTGCCCGATTTCTCTTCCACAATTATATTTTGGTATGGTTTATGTTCTGAATCAATATTAAAATATATTTTCTCTTTTATTTTGATCTAGAGTTTCTTTTCCAAAACAAAAGAAAATTCTTATTGAGCTATCTCTTAAATTAAAACGAGAACAACAACGGATTCAGGATTATTTTTACCCAGAAACACCGTTGAATATCATCATGAAAGTTTAAAGCGACTTTAGTGGAGGACAAATAAACAATTATCAAATTAAAAATTTAGTTGTTATTTTTTTTAAGTTCAGAGACTTAAAAGTTATTATAATAAAACTATATATAAGATATTGTCTTATAATAAAATTATATAAATAGAACCCCATCGATACTGAGTCTCCTTGAGTCCGTCCTGAATGAGTGTAAGGTAAATCCACAAATATGAGCTTCGGTATCATTTGTGGATATATACGTTGATAGGCATATATTAAGCGATTACATGAGTGATGATGTCTTGTGTCAACAACGACGGTAATTGTTACTGCTAAATGGTAATAGGCACAATGTTTATTCATGAATTAGATAAATATGATTAGTGTTTGTTTACGATGATAATAGGATCTCATAAGACTACTCGTAACTCAGGGTTCCTGAAGTTTTCTCGCGAGATGTCTGTTTAGCGTTTTTATTGTTATTTTATTAAAGTTCCCAGTTCTTAGCCCCTCAGTTTTTTCATCCGTAATCCAGTGACTACTTTAAGAGTCTCGCGGGACGCATACTCAGCTTTCCACTAAACACAATTTTATTTTAATCCCTCAACTTTTATCTACTACTTCATTTAATACTTTCTACCCCAAATTCATTAAAATAAAAATAGTTCATTCAAATAAAAATAATTCATTCAAATAAAAATATTACATTAAAATAAAAAAAATACATAAAATTTAAAAATTAAATTAAAATAAAAAATTACTTTAAAATTAAAATATTACAAATAAAATATTAAATATTACATTAAATTAAAAAAAAAACTACAACCCATATTTTCACAAATTTTTTTACAAGCGTATTCATGCAAATGCCGTGCTGCGGGATTCATATTCGACGTATCTTTGTCGAGTATCGCTATGTCTTCCTTAAGCTATTGATCTTTGAGATACTCTATTTTTTCTCGTTCGATCTCGAGCTGTTGTTCTTTTTCTTTCTTTCTATTAGCTTCTGCCGTTTCGAAAGTTTTGCGATTTAATTCTTTCTCGAACAACATGTCATCTAAAATGGACGCAACTTCGGAGACATCGCTTGATGTCGACTTTCCTTTCCCATTCACGTTGTGTTTAACTTTTTGCTTGGTTCTTGGCTCTTCCCCTTTGGCCTTATCTCGGTCCATTGGGCGAGCCTCTTAGGTTGACTCTCTTTCGATACTAGGATTGGAGGCGTTGAGATCGAATGAGCCGGAGCTAGTGTAGTCGCCTTAGGCATTCACCTTGATTCTTTTTGGACCAGTCTCGAGGCCCATGGGCAATGCTTCGCTCCATTTCGGATGATCACGCAAAATTTTTGAAATGTCATCGTTGAGAAAATGGGTTTTAGCCTCAACCAAGTAGACAGCCCGTGCTCGTTCTATAATCATGTCGTTGCTCTAACCACTATGATAAGTCGAAGCAACGTTGTTGTAGATGTCATTAAATAAGGTGACAATTTTGTTGAGAGTGTGCTACTTATTTTTAACGGCATTCCCATAACGTTGCTCGCTTGCCTCCATCCCGTGATTGAAGCGTACAACCACTCACTTCCAAAAAGAGTTGGCGTTTTGGTCGTTGGACATTATGGGGTATTCGAAAATAGCGATCCAACATTTAGCCAACTTGACGTCATATGGAATGATCCATTTTTTGTACTTGGCACCGACGTCGGGGCCGAGATTGCTTAGACCAATAGTGGGCTCGAGGGTTCATTTCAGGAATAGGA
>CAODLS011108278.1:0-19394 GCA_948243855.1 Flueggea neowawraea | reverse complement strand
AAACATCTATGGCTGGGGTCTCCCTGGTATCACCGGTGTCTTTCTTGAAAGCGAATCCTAAGATTGCAATCTTCTTTCCTGACACTGTGTTAAACATGGAGGAAACAATCCGGTTGACGAAACGGTTCTTTTGATAGTCATTCACCTTAATGACTTGCTTCCAGTAGTTCGCAACCTCTGGTAGGCCATTGCACTCACAAATATAAACCAGGTTCAAGATATCTTTCTGAAAGCAAGATCCACCAAAACCCACACTTGCATTCAAGAATTTAGGTCCAATTCTAGTGTCTGTACCAACAGAATGTGAGACTTGGGTGACATCTGCACCAGTAGCCTCACAGAGAGCAGACATGGCATTCACAGAAGAGATCCTTTGTGCCAAAAAGGCATTTGCAGCAAGCTTGGAGAGCTCAGCAGACCAGAGATTGGTGCACAGAATTCGATCCACTGGAACCCAGTGGGCATAAACATCTTTCAGTGCCTGAATTGCCTTTTGCCCAGAAGGAGTTTCCCGCCCACCAATAAGGACTCGATCTGGTTTGAGAAGGTCTTGAATTGCAGTTCCCTCAGCAAGGAATTCTGGGTTGGAGAGAATATGGAAGTTAATGCCCTTGCTGTTATGGGTCAAAATCTTTTCAATTGCTTCAGCTGTTTTAACAGGGACAGTCGATTTCTCAACGACAATCTTGTCTGACTTTGATACATCTGCAATCATACAAGCAGCACTCTCCCAATAAGTAAGATCAGCTGCTTTGCCAGCTCCAAGTCCCTGGGTCTTTGTTGGAGTGTTCACTGACACGAACACAATATCAGCTTCAGATACATGTTTCTCAACATCAGTACTGAAAAAGAGGTTCTTTCCGCTGCATTGTTTAACAACATCATCAAGGCCTGGTTCGTAAATGGGGAGGTTATCGCTGTTCCATGCGTTAATACGTGACACAGAAATGTCTACAACGGCAACTTCAATTTCAGGGCACTTCAGTGCAATCACAGCCATAGTAGGCCCTCCGACATAACCAGCTCCAATGCAACAAATCTTCACCATTTTTATATGCTCCACAGATCGCCTAAAAACAAGAACCAAAATAAAATCAACAATTAAATGAATAAGCTAAAACAATATAACTAACAATGCAAACAAAATTACAGAACAGATTTTCCTTTCAAGCAAATAGATTTGCAGAGAAAATCAGATTAAAAAGCATGATCCTCAAAATCTACTGGAAGAAGGTAAGCATCTATACCAATACGACTTATCAAAGCACTGCAATCAAATACAACTCGACCACCCTTAAAAATCACAGATCTTGCATGGAGAAGCGAATCAAAGTTTTTCACATTAATTTCACAATATATTACATACTCACCCATCATTAACTATAACTAGAATCCCAATAATGAAACTCAACAACCAAGTTTTCAACACAAGAAAACCAACCATAGATCTATCCTCCTAAAGCCAGCATAATCTACAATTTCAAGATCAAGACCCATAAATCAAGAAACGAACTTTACAACAAACAAACGGAACCCACATCACCAAACGTCAAAATTAAAGTACCCAAAAGCCAAAACATGCAGAGACCAAATGAAACGACACCACACAAGAAACAAGAAACAAAATTTCAAACAGAAAGAAAAAAAGTAACAAGAATAGTCTTACTTACCTTGACAATTGATCTTGTTGAATTGAATACAAGAAAAACAGAGGCTAAAAAGACTCTGAGAGAAAAAGGTGGTGCTGATGAAAAATGTTGAGATCTAGACGGCTTTTTTCTCCTATATATACGCGCTCTTGTTAATTAAGCATGGCCGAACCGAACCGAACCGAACTGAACCGAACCTTTAGCCATACTTCTTTTTTTAACACGTTTCCCCTCTCTTTCAACACATCATGATGTTACACTAATCACCAACTTTGTTTGCATTATTAATATTTTAATCTGAATTAGAAAAGAACTTTCTTTTTTGTTTTCTTATAAGAAGAAATAAAAATTGCACTTCAAAATTGATAAGTAAAAGATTTTTCGTGTATAATTTAGGTGATACTTTTATTTGCTGGTCAATTTAAAATATGGGAAATGAATTAAATTTTGGAATTTATAAATTAGTTTTCACATGAATTATTGATGCACCGACACTGCCCATTGTCCACCCAATGGTGGTAGTGAACCAATCATTAATTTTGTATTTCCTTTTTCTTTCAATTTTCACAATCTATTCTTAACAAACAAATTTTACGTGTTTATTGATAGTGTTTTGTGTTTTATAGATTAAGAATTGGAAATATCAAATTTGGTAGATTGATTATATTGTATAATAAAAAAATAGAGTGCAACATTTATGTAGAGATACAATATACTAAAATGTAGATCCGTATATCGCAATTTTGTAGAATATGATTTGGTGAATAAAACAGAAAAAAATAGATGAAATTAAGTTTTTTGGATTTTGAAGAGAGTCTTTATCTAACGAATAGGTTGTAGAATTGATTCTTTTGTCTTGAAAATACATAGATTAAAATGATTCATTTTGTTTGATTGAAATCTAAAAAGCAATGCTGGATGGGGGTGAATATTGTAGAACAAAAAAGATTTAAATGATCATGTCGTCCAAACTAAAAAAATAAACTGATCAGATCGGTTAATCGAATGTCAGATGTGGTGCTAATTCGATATGTAATTAAGGTTACTCGTAACTTACGGTTTCTGAAGTCGTCTCGCGGGACGTCTGCTAAGTGTTTTTATTATTATTTTATTAAAGTCTTCAGTTCTTAACCCCTCAGCTTTTTCATCCGTAACTCTGAGATTACTTTAAGAGTCTCGCGAGACACCTACTCAGTTTTCCACTAAATGCAATTTTATTTTAATCCTCATTAGAGTAAATCTGACCGTTGGATCAAAACGATCAAACGGTCAAATTTTGATTTAAAAAAAAAGATTAAATATCATATGCGGGGCACACATGTAGCCCGTCTTCCCGCAGGAGGATAGGCTACGACATGGAGAAGTAGTAACGATTTCCCATGTCAACGACTAAGATCTCAATACGGGATCCTAGCCGCGTTATAACCAGCCTAAGAGTCTAATCTACCTTCCCACTTCGCATTAGTAATTTTTTAAGACAACACAATCGGCTTAATAGGAGGTTGCCATGATTTGGTATAGCAAGTTCCGGTGCGCACTAACATCAAGTTAACCATGTATGTTGCCCTTGCTCAACACCATCGCATCGTGATTAAAAAAAAAGAACAAAAAAACACGTCTTTAGACCAAAAATAAAATCTTCTTTTTGTTTTAAATGAAAAAAATTTCTATTGTATCAAATAATCCTATACGCTGTCTTTTTTTTTTAGTATTTCCAAAAGAGATTAAAAAGGAAAAAATGCAAACATAAATGATAGTATTTGAGAGAAATGTACAATGAGGTAATGCCTAAGATTTCACTGCTGTTATTTAAAATAATTGAAAATTTTAATAGATATAATATAATCACTAAGAGATGAGATTTAATTTATCAACTTAGAATAAAAAACAACCCTTACATAAACCATAATATTACCACCACTAAATGAAATGTATAATTCAGTCTTCAAAATCAAGAAAAACAACAAATTATGTCACTTTTCAGAAACAAAGAGCCTTTGTAATTGATTTTTTTTTGTCTGGAACATCTCCAATCATTTTTTCTTTCATAAGAGTCCTTATACAAAAGTTTTTGCAATTCAATCGAATGCCTATTAAAGCAATGAGGAATACAAAGTCCTTTCCTAGTCATAATGGCAACATAATCTGCTCTAGTATTTACGGGCCTCGTAAGTCCTAATCCATTTAAAACACAACATTCACAATATAATTTTCCTGCATAGTTAGATTTTAGTAATTAAAAGAAGACAATAATTAGCTAGATTCCAAGAACGGAGATGGCAACAAATATTGAATCTTTGTAAAGAAAAAACAGAAATATGAATAAATATTTTGAAACTATATGAAGTAACAACAGAAAGTTCATGAATAAAATAAGAATTTCTTTTTACACATCTACAAAAGCAAGATTTTTAATGAAATTAGAATGAAAAAGGTGGGTCCGGAACAACAGATGGATTTGAGTATAATGGAAGCCATGGAAGATGGAGATGCCAGTTGAGTTCCAAAAATTTGGAATAAACTAACTTATGTATAATCAAATCTAGTTCGAAGACGTTAAGTCATTGACCAATAATATAAAATTGGGGGCATTATTCGAATATGCACAATATTTGGTGGCATTACTAGTGGGACGTGTAAGACACTACAAATTAACAAACAATTCTATATTTTTTGTTAACACAGAACTTAGACAACAAAAAAGAAACATAAAATTGCCTATTATAAAAGACTAATTAACGAGTATAATCATCCGTTAATGACAGTCATTAACTATTGTTTATTGTTGTCTTTGGTCGAATGGACCACTTGGCTCCTCCCCAGGCAAATTTCAATTGGTTGGATCTAGGTTATTTCACATGGATTCAACCTCAGCTTTTTTTCAGGAGTATTAAGCTTTAAATATTAATTAATTTGTTCCAATTAAATTATGATCATAACGCACCCCCAAGATTAATTTAACAGTTATTAAATTTCAAATTTGTCTAAAAAATTCCTTTAAAAAAAAAACGGAAACTAAGGCGTTAATTTAAGATGTTTTGCGGTGAAATGATATTAACTCCTCTTCCTCAACCAATGTTTTCAATGCCAATAGTTCGTAGTCCAGCCCAAGTGGCAAGGGTGGCTTATCTAAGATACTGGCGTTCCGAATAGATAAGATTATATCTTCGCAAAAAAAAATAAAAATTTGAGTGCTAAAATTAATAATGAGAAAGTGTAAAATTTGATTATACCAGATAATTTAATTAAAAAAAATTGTGCTACCTACATCAATTCAATGAAGGAGAATTATAATACACTAAAAAGTTTTGAGAAAAACCTCAAAAAGTTGCTCCAAAATCTCTCTTCCACGAAATGCTCGACTCCGCTCGTTGCGATCCTTTAGTTTTTTAATTGAATTCGGCAAACCACATTGTTCTGTATCTGAAACAATTAAGTTCAAGTTGGACAACTCGTTAATCACATAAATCAAACTCGGAACAAAAAGAAACCATACTATATTTACCTTGTATTTAAGGTTGTAATTGTGCTCAAAAGCATAAACCAGGTCCGGATTGAGTCTATATTCGTGCATGACCCATGGTGTTTTTTCACCTGATCCCCAGTAAAAAACCATGATTTCCCTGAACCCAACTTTCAGGTTTCTATTGTTGAAAACCGGTTTTTCTCTTCCTGCTGCTTTCCAGTGACCATGGTTAGTAGTTCGTCTTGCCATTCTTGTTGAGTATCTACGTTCTATTTGAGTGAAGAAATATGCCTCGTTTGGTTTCCCAAATTTAAATTCTCCTGAAAATTTTTAAGCATTGAAGTTAATTTAGCTAACTGAACTGTTTTTTCTTCAACGCTAATTGATCGAAGGTTCAATTTTCAGTAAGAACAATTGTTTAAATAAATAAATAAGCAATAAAGGAGAGAGAACTTACTAATTGGAAGCTTGTTAGGATCATAATTGTACAATTCAATTTCTCTAATGATATTTGGCAGGAAGTTTAAACCGGAAAACCTTCTTTAACAGATAGTTAACAATCAATTCATGGTCGTAAGGTGAAAACCTATACCCACAAGCTAACTCCAAGTTTTCTGCTCCAACTGTTTCACCAACTGTTGAAAAATCTGAGCTAAATTCATAATTTTCTGCTAAACACAGGTCTGTTGATCCATGTTGTGAGTTGGGTTCTGCTTGTTCCTTGTTTGACATACATGTTTGAGCCATGGTTACTAGATGAGTAATTAATCACAAGGGGCTATAAAAGTTTGCAGAGTTATACTTGGTTGATATTAATGGAGGTTCAAGTTTTGCTTTGAGCTTTGCTAAGTTGGTCCTGGTGTTTTTATAGTCAGCTTAAAGTTCGTAGACATATTCAGAGAGAGAAATTGAAGGGAAAGTATTACGGTCGAATTCAGGATTCCTAATTTGGGCAAAAAAAGAGTACGGGATCCCTAATTTAGCACTTTTACCTATTATTTCCTAAGTGGAATTTTTTTCCCTCTAAACTTATTGGCAATAGGACTCCCACCAAATTATGTGATGAATTTCCTACATCCTATAGGTAAAGAAGAATCTTGGGTTTATAAACCTAGACATATAAGTCGGAGTTTTTTGGAATAGGATAATATCCTCGTAAGTAGGGTGTCAGAGTAGATCCGACCCAATTTTACATTCTATAATGAGAGACAGGATCTTACCTCCATAGGCTAGTATAAACTTGGGTCCTTTGTTTGGTGCATTAGGGAGGTTCTCAGCTCTGGCTTAAGGAGTTGAATGTTGAAAAAGTTGTTGAATCGGATTGCTTGTGTGCTGTTCAGGCGATTGCAGGTGGGGGCATCGGTGATTCTTATTTTTACTTGTTGAATCGGATTGCCTGTTTTTGGATGCTGAGGGATCTCTGTGATGTGTGTGTGAGATTTGTTCCTAGGTCTGCTAATTGTTTTGCACATTTTCTTTAGCAGGCAGCGGTTGATTTGCCTGACTATAGGGTTTTGGGAGGACCTTTTGATTCAGTTCTCTCTTCGACCTTGTCTTACATTGTATCTGCTTTAATCTAATGAAGTGTTTTTTTCCGGTTTTAAAACAAAAACTTGGGTTCTTTGCTAGATATTGTGTACTGAGGAGATCAAGCCCCTGAGTGCATTATTGCTGATGTTGCTGCTGATACATAATAATGATGAATTCTAGTTTAAAAAAAAAAGGACCTTCCTTTTAATTCTAAAGTTTCCGAAACAATCTTCTTCAATATGCCAGTTCGAACCCCTTGGTAATGTATATAGCTGCTGCTTTACAATAATGAAGCCTTCTGTGATGAGAAAGATCATGAAGAATGTTTCATTTATTGCATCACAAGTTTTCTACATAAAGTACTTGAAAATCTTAATCAGATTAGCCTATAACCTGAATTCGATCGATAAATGCGTGCTTGATGTGTGGTTCTTCACTTTCCAATGCAACATCATCATCATCATCATAAAGTCATTTCCTGATAACTACATGCTTCTATATCGATTTCTTTTTCCATCCCCTCTTTATTGCAAGACATAGCACTGTTGCAAGTGACACTAACGATGTTCTCCCTCCGATGTCATGCGTTCTGATTTGGACTTGAAACCGTAATTTTTTTTGAAGAGATTATTGGTTTATAAATTCACATTAGCTATTGCTGTCACTAATATAAGGGCAATTTTCATTAATAAGGGGTTAGCAAAAATTGAGCAGGCCGATTCGGTTGGTTCGGTTTAGTTCAATCTCGAAAATTCTCAAACAAACCAAATCAAACTGACCAAATCTACCGATAGTTTAATTCATATATATCTCTGAAAATCCAAACCCTCGTTTCACAACCGCGTCTCTCTTCTTTTTCCTCTTCTCCTTCGCTCCCCTCTTTCTCTCCACGGGTGTATTGTCTTCTTTTTTTTTCTTCTTTAGAACAAAAAACACCCTCTAAATTAAAACCGTAAGCACCGGCAAGCGACACTGCAATTATACCAACCCATATTAGAACGACGAGCAAAAACATCTCTATTTCTGTTCCGTTGGCTTCTTCTCTCTCTCTTATGCCCACGAATATATTGCAAATCTTTATTTCCTTTCTGTTTACACCATAATTTTGCAATTCCTTATAAGATGTAACAAAAAAAGAATAAAAACCTCAAGGAAAGAAATATTGAAGCAAATTATAGAGGAGTCAACATCAAAATTTGACTTCTAAGGAAACAATCTGCAGCAAAGGAAAGTCCAAAAAAATGGCAACCAGAAAGGCAACAAATCTGCAGATTGCAAGCTCCTTAAGGGATGGAAGATCAAATCATGACAATCACGGAAAAAATACAAGTCAGCCACTCCAATAAAAGAAATAAATTTGCAGCAATGGGGACAAGAATATTTTCTAAAATTAATTCTATGATTTTAAGGACACCAAAAATGAGTCAACCTCATATGGGTTAAACATTCCCTTGGTCTTTTTCTCTATTTTGTTCTTTTCCATTCGTTCTCTTTTCTTCTGTCTTACATTTTTATTTCAATCTATTGTACTCAAATCTTTATTTTTAATAAATCTCCCCTTCAAAGGAGAGAAAAACCACTAGCACAAGTTTACTCCCTTTAAAGATAAAAAAAAAATAGCGCAAATCTCTTTTAGTGTAGAAAAGCTTAAAATTCAATGACAAAATCAACCTAAAGTATCGCATTGTCTTCGTAATCAAAAAATAAGAAACACTTTCTTTTTGATTCTGTTGATGGATCTTGATGTGTAATGGTAAAACAGTTTAGCAAATTAACTGGAGCCACAAATTCATGACGAAGCTATTACTATCACCAATGTATCAAAGAACAACTTTTCGAACCGGACGAACCTTGTTTTGAGTTAATAGATTTCAAATTGAGTAAGCTGAAATTCGACTTGCTTAAAATTAAGCATAAAACTTGTTCGTAAGTCGTAAGTATTGGAAGTCGGCTCCATCACCGAACAAGCAACAATAGCAAACAAATCAGTAATCCTGTTCGCATGGGTTGATTAAAACATAGAAGGGAAAACCATCCCTTCTCCAACCTCACTTTCTATGAACTGATAAGCTAACCTATTCACACACTGAAGGGAAAACCATCCCTTCTCTAATCTAAAATCTTCGTAATGTAAAACAACTAAGGTCTGTAGTTGAATAAATTCAACAAAACAGAACCTAAAATCTTCTATTCTTCCTCAATCGGAACCTCCACCCTGAATTTGCTTTCATAGCTTGTGTCTATGATTCTGCACACCACGAATGTATCCATCTGAATTCACCATCAAGAAACGCAAGAAGTCAGAATATCACAGAGAGAATGCTGGGCAATAAAAAATGGCAAAGCTGAGATATAAAAAAGATGTCCTGAACTAACCTTGGCCTTCACTTCTTCGGTCAACAATTCCGAAGGTATTAAACCGGCATTGAATCTGAATTCACGGAGCACCCACGGAGTTTCAACTCCTGAAGGCGCCTTTCCTTCATGGAAGACATAGGTTTTCATGAACCCAATAACATGATTCTTGTATACAATCTCCTTTTCTTCTTCTCCATCCTCATCTTCGCCATCAACAACAACTCTCCAATACCCATTATGTGTAATGATCATTTCTGTTTCGTTTGGTGGTCTATTCGTAAAAAAATAGGCTTCTTTAGGTTTCCCCGCTTTGAATTCATCTGCATTGGCATAAAATCAAACAACTCTTAAGCAATATACAACTAAAGCGATCTAGACAAAATCTGCTTAAAAAAACAACAAATTAAGAGAAAAAAGGAACATACCAATGGGAAGCTGGTCAGGATCAAACTTGAACAAATCATCAAACTGCATAATAATATCGGCAGGAAGCTCCAAACCCAATATTTTCTTGGCGAGATAATACACTAAAAGCTCGTATTTATGCGGCGAAAACGTGTACCCACAAGCCACCGCAAATAGAATCTGACCTCCATTTTCGTCACTTTCGTCACATAGGTTCAGTAAACTGAGGAGATATTCCCAGATCGGATTCATTGTGTAATATACAATTCAGAGATTTTTCCGATACAAGAGGAGGAGGAGAATTGTATGTGATAATGAGAAATTCGGACCAATTTATAGGTTGAGTTGAGGTTTTGATCGGTACGAGGAGGCGGTTAGAATTTAATCCAATAAATTTTATACTCCCTCCGTCACTAAAAAATTATCACCTTTTTATTTATACATAAATTAAAAAATAATAAATAAAATAATAATAAGAGATAAAAAAATAACACAAAAAAATAAAATTTATTTAAAAATATAATAATTATTTTAGAATATTTTTTAAAAAATAATAAATTATTTTTATAGAACGGAGGAGTACTTTAATAATTTTAATTAGCTGATTTTTAGGACTCGTGGCATGTTTATCCTAAGAAGTCAATCCTAGTACCAGTAGGATTAGGAATCCTAAAGCAGTAAGGATTTGAAAACCTCTCTTCCACGAAAAGCTGTATCCTATTGCCAAAATGGATTCCTAAATCCTAATCCTATACGACTTAGGATTTGAATGTACTAATAACCCAAATGATCCCTCAACTTTTATCACTTTTCCAATATACCCACTCAACTTTAAATTTTCATTTTTATGGTCACTGTAACAGTGTCACTATTTTTCTGTTAAAAGTTTTAACCAATGTTTTCTAAATTTTGACCATTGTATTTCAATTTTTTTATGGGAACTAAATTTGAAATTTTATATAATATGACTCTCTGTTAGACATATTAACAGAGCGCTGACTTGCAATTTTTTTTAGTAACGGAGAACTCTTATTCAGCGGAGCACGATCATTGAATAAGTTAAACCTCGGAAGACTAACCTAGCAACTCACTGCCAGTCTATCAGGGTCAACTCACTTCAATCAGGGCTGACTTGCAATTTTTCTCCAAAGTAGTGCTTTATATGTCAGATTTTTTGCTAAATCAATAACTAATTTCACTGAGCTTTATTAATTTTACAACCAAGTACCTGAAACTCTTTTTTTTCCCCATAATTATTGCACTTCCATTTTACATGCAATATGGAGTAACTACTATTCTTAATTTCTTACCACGAACTACTATTCTTATTTGTTCTCTAAGATCATTAACAATGTCGATATGTGACACTACTTTTTTTCTTTTCAAGTTCAGGCTAAGAGTGTAAATGACCCAAACCGCACCTAAGCAAAAGCCATATCGTCCAATTCCAAAAGACTGAGGATTTGAGATGTAAAAAGCATAGATGATTGCTGAACTTTCATCACGCTACCGGAACGCATCCAAAAATTGATGACTTGTCGCTTATTTGACGACCATCAGTCGTTGAAATTTGAATTTTGATTTATTTCCATAATGGGAATCTACATTAGTCAAATTAAAGAGACCGTAACGAACTTCTGTTAACGTTGCTGCATGATCAACAAATGCAAAAACAAAATTCAACAATGTTAATCTCTTGAAAAAATCTTAATTAATACCTGCAATGGTCAAATAACTTGCATGGCTTACAATTAAAAGCATTTATTCAGAGCTTGTGTTCATAGTCAAGTATAAAAAGCTAAATGGCTAGATAAAAACTTCATCAGTGAAGTAGAGAGAGCTTAAGAAGAAATGGCTAGTGTTAGGTCTGTTGTTCTGGTTTTGGTCATGGCTCTTTGCCTTGTTAGCAGTAGCTCAGACGCAGTAAAACCTGACTGGGTCGGGAATCTGGCTCATGCAACTTTTTATGGTGACATGCGAGGCAATGAAACTATGTGTGAGTCTCACATTTTTCTCCTCCTTGCTAAGTTAACATGCAACATAAACCAGATTTTTACAAATAGATTTATAGACTAATGGTGTTAGAATTGTCTCCAGCGCAATTTTGTTCTGTCATTGATCACTCCATTTTTTTCCATTCTTTTTAAGTTTAAGTTCTATACAAAGTTATTGCTTGAAAAGAAATTTCACATTCAAAAAGCAGAGAGTCATAAATAAATTGAGAATCAGAACCTGGTGGATCAATTTTTTTGTTACTTGATTTTGATTCTGCAGATGGTGCTTGTGGCTATGGAAATCTTTTCAAACAAGGTTATGGCCTTGAAACAACAGCTTTAAGTACAGCTCTCTTCAACAATGGACTAACATGTGGAGCTTGATATGAGATACAATGCCACAACTCCACATGGTGCAAACCCGGCACCATTCATGTAACTGCAACAAATTTTTTCCCTCCTAATTACAGCAAGACTGATGAGAATTGGTGTAACCCACCATTTAAACATTTTGACTTATCAGAACCGATGTTCCTGAAAATCGCTCAGTACAAAGCCGGCATTGTCCCTGTCATTTACCGGCGAGTTCCATGCATTAAGAAAGGAGGCATCAAATTTGAGATCAAGGGTAATCCTTGGTGGACACTTGTGTTGGTGTACAACGTTGGAGGAGCTGGTGATGTTGTGGATGTTAAGATAAAAGGTTCAAAGACAGGATGGATAAAGATGAGCCGAAACTGGGGTCAGAACTGGCAGATTTTGTCATGTTTGTCGGGTCAAAGCTCGTCTTTTAGAGTGACTCAGTGATGGTAAAATGGTGCAATCTGATAATGTTGCTCCTCCTGATTGGCAAAATGGTGCAAATTTGTATATTAATAAAGCAAGTGATTCTGTTTTTCCATTTATCTTTATCTTTTATGTTTACTTGGATGCGCTGCATGTTTGAAGATGCAATTTTTGTTTCGGTTATGTTAACAGAGACCAAAGAAGAATATCAAAGAAGGCTGCAGAGAATTGTGTATGTATTATTCGCACAACTTGTTTGTACAGAGATCCAACAACTATATATATACATGAGAATATGAGCTAGTTTAGGAATGAAGTATGACAAATAAGATTTACCTGATATGATTGCTAATATTATGCAAGGCAAATCTCCTACAATCAAACAAATCTTGTGTGGATGTCCAGTAATCACGCTAACACCATCCCTCAAACTCAAGGTGGTATAGTGGATGCCATCTTTAGTTCGCTTTAGAGATCCTGGAAACAACCTGGAAGAAGTGTTTTGGTGAATATATCAGCTGTTTGTTTTTCATAGGAGACAGGAACCAACCTTATGGTGCCATGAGAAACATGATGCCGTACAAAATGACAATCAATCTCGATTTGTTTTGTACGATCATGAAATACATCATTATGAGAAATCTGTATAGCACTTCTATTATCACAATGAAGAATGTGGAACACCCATATCAGTTAATAGCCACCGCAACCAAATTAATTCAGAAGAAGCATCTGCAACAGCACGATATTCAAATACGGCACTACGCAAGCAACAACAGTTTGCTTTTTGCTGCACCAAGAGATAAGATAATCACCCTAGAAGAAACAATAACCAGTTGTAGACCGACGATCAGTTGGGTCTCTACCCCAATCAGCATCAAAATAGCCAAATAATACCAATGAGGAGTTGGCCAAGAAATGTAAACCATAAAAGAGAGTGCCTTTAAGGTAACGACGCATCCGAAGCACTGCAGAGAAGTGAGTAGAGCAAGGGGTTGACATAAATTGACTTACTAAATGAACAACATATGAGGTAGAGTAGCAGTGAGATAGACAAGACTCCCAACAAGTTGTCGATGTAAAGTAGGATCAGCAAGAGGAGTGCCATCTAGAGGTGTAAGTTCGCAATTGATTTCCAGGGGCATTGATTCTGTTTTGTTATCAGTGATGCCGGCACGAGAAAGTAAATCAGATGGATACTTGGCTTGTGACAAGTAATAGCCTTCAGAAGATTGAGAAACTTCAAGACCCAGAAAATAACTAAGACGACCAAGATCTTTCATCTCAAAATGCTGACTAAGATGGTGTTGAACTTCGAAAATACTGGAAGCATCATCTCCTGTTATTATCATATCATCAACATATAGTAATAGAAGAACAATACCACCGTCAATTCATCGAATGAACAATGTAGAATCATGAGGACTAGAAATAAAGCCACACTGAGCAAGAGTGGAACTGAATTTGGCAAACCAAGCCCTGCGGGCTTGTTTTAATCCATACGAGACTTTTTGAAGCTTACAAACTTCATGAGGAGCATGATAACCAGAAGGAGGAAGCATATAAACTTCTTCTGTTGAATCACTATGAAGGAAGGAATTTTTAACATCCATCTGAAATAGCTTCCATTTTCGAGCTGCAGCAATAGCTAATAGACTACGAACAGATGTTAACCGAGCCACAGGAGCAAAAGTTTATTCGTAGTCTATACCATACTCTTGAGTGTATCCTTTGGGCACCAAACGAGCTTTATAACGCTCAATAGTTCCATTAGAACGAGTCTTAATTTTGGAAACCCATTTTGCAGCCAATAGGTGTCTTGTTAGGAGGAAGATCAACCAAGTCTCAAGTATGAGTTTTCTCCAAAGCCTGAAGTTCCTCACTCACAGCTTGCTGCCAAAAAGGGTCAGTACTAGCCTCCCGATAAGAGCGAGGGTCATGTAGAGTAGCAATAGCAGAATCACAATGAAAATTTACAAGATAATGAGGACTTTCTCTTACTCAAGTGGAGCGGCGAAGTGGATTGTCAGGATTAGGGGCAGGCACAGGTGCAAGATCAACAGCTGGTACAGATTCGTTGGGATCATGTGGTAAAGAGTTATCAGTAAGTGCATAAGAATCTCCTGAATTAGGACTTAGAAACAAATCAATGGAGGAATTAGTCAAAAAGAGAGAGTCAATATGGACAGAGTGGTGAAACTTTGAAAGAGAAGAGAACATGGTGTTTTCCCACAAGATAACATGACAAGAGATGCGTAATCTATTGAAAATAGGATCCCAACAACGAAACCCCTTGTGTTTATTCCAATAACCAAGAAAACAACAGCAGAAGAGCACGGGGTTGTAATTTTGTATGTTCATGAGTTTGTAAAATCACGAAACAAACACATATAAAAGGTTTAAGAACTAAATAGTCAGGAGGCTGACCAAACAATTTTTCAAAAGGAGATAAATTATGAAGAAGTGAGGTAGGGAGCCGATTAATAGTATAGACAACTTTAAGAGCCGCTTCCCCCAAAATTTTTCGGGACATGATGCTGAAATAAGAAAAGCACGTACAAAATCAGGAATATGGCGATGCTTTCACTCGGCTCAACCATTCTGCTCTGAGGTATGAGGACAAGATCGTTGAACCACAATACCTTGCTTATTCAAGAACTGAAGTAAGAAAGAATCTCGCCATGGCATTGTCTGTTCTAAGAACTTTTAAGGCACAAGAAAACTGAGTTTTAACCATATTGGCAAAAGTAATGTATATTTGTGATAGCTCAGAGCGATATTTCATAAAATATATCAAGGTAAAACGAGAATGATCATCAATAAATAACACAAAATACCGAAAACCATGGAAGGAAGGAACAAGGGAAGGACCCCAAATGTCAATGTATTTAAGCTAAAAGGACTGTTTGAAATGGAAACATTATTGGAAAAAGGCAATGCAGGTTGTTTTGTAAGCTAACAATGCAAATAAGTGAATGACTCAAACTTTGTAGATCCTAATAATCCACGAGAAATTAAAGGTTGAATTTTGCCAGCTGAGGCATGTCCAAGTCGAAGATGCCATCGGTGAATGGAAGAATTTGTGGTTGTAGCAGCAGACACAAATTTTTGAGGTAAATGAAGTGAGACAAGCTCAAATAATCGACCCACCTTACGACCCGTTCTAAGAATCTGTCCTATTTGTGAATCCTGTACCTGAACATCAGAGGAAGATAAGATAACATTTAGTCTTAATTCACAAAACTGACCAACTGAGATAAGATAGTTACATGACCAGTGTGAGTAATGTTCATTTTAGTACCATTTGCAGTATGGATTGGTGGCAAGGAAGAAACAGGTGCTTTAGAGGACAAAAGATTAATATTAGTGGTCATATGGTTACAACACGCAGAGTCGAAAAACCAAGGAGAGTTACTCGGAGTAGTAGACTTGGCAGTAGAGGAATTGGAAGAGATAACCCGTTTGACCATTGCCTCAAGATCGCTCATACGAAAGTAGAACCTTCAGTAGCAGCAGCAACAGTGACAGAGGAAGAGGCTTTGATACATTTTTAGACTTAGAGAACCCACCTTTTGGTCTTGGAGGACGTGTGGGAAAGTGTTCAAGAATGTGGCCAAAAGTATGACAATATCTGCATTCTACAGTAGGGCAATTAACAAAAACATGACCCATTTGATTACAATTCTTACATGTTTGATTGCCAAATTTCTGATGTGGGGACCTAGTAGCTGCAAGAGCTATTTCAAATTGAGGAGCTTTGTCCAGATTGAGACGAGTCTCTTCAAAAAAATCTCTTGAATAACAGTGTTTAATGAAGGGAGTGGATGCCGATGTAGAAGAAGGCTCGAACAGATTCATATTCAGGTCATAGAGCCATAAGTACCTGAATGAGATGCAAAGTGGTCCTCACTGATGTTGGCTTGAGATATTTGATTCCAAATTGGTTGGACTTGAGCAAGAAAATCATTAACAGATTGACCTGATCCTTGTTTGAGACTATGAAGTGTAGTCCACAACTGATAATAGTGGGCAAGTCTAGTGGTTTGATGCCGATTAGCCAAGAATCCCAAATTTCTTTTGCAGAGTCATAATCTGCAAATTGTATGTGAATGGCTGGTACTGAGGTGCTGTGAAACCGTGTAATAATCTGATGATTTTTACTATCCCAATCCTCCAAGCGATCTGCAAACTTTGTATCACAGTCATCTTGCTCTTTGGTTGGTTTAGTGATATCTCTAGTAACAATACGCCAATGCTTGCGACCAATTAAGAAGCTTTTCATTCCTTGAACCCAGAGATCATAGTTTGAACCAGTCAAAACAGTTGTAATGGGTTGTGAAATATGAGGTTTTTCCATGATGATGATAGGGAGCAAGGCACACGGAAGTTGTAGACTCCAATAATAATGTCAGAGAGGTGTTTGTAGAAAAGCCAAAGAGAAGCAAGAACATAGTATTGCAAAGACACAGAGACCATGGAAGCACATGAGAAATTGGGATCTGGAGCTAAGCACTGATACCATGTTAACAGAGACCAAAGAAGAATAACAAATAAGGGCTGCAGAGAATTGCGTATGTATTATTCGCATAACTTGTTTGTACAGAGATACAACAACTATATATACATGATAATATGAGCTAGTTTAGGAATGAAATATGACAGATACGATTTGCCGGATATGATTGCTAATATCACGCAAGGAAAATCTCCTACAATCAAGCAAATCCTGTGTGGATTTCCAGTATTCACGCCAACAGGTTACAAGAGGAGTCAAACCCTGAATTGCAATTTAACAAGGAATACACCTAACTACTTGTGCCAAATCAAGACATTTTGTAATTGCAAGTTTGAATTGTGTGAGCGTACTACATGCTGATGGACACAGAATGTGATCCTGTGTGCCTTTGTGTGTACTAATATAAAATCTTGAGTTCTTTAGTTTTTCCTATTTCAAGCAGAATTGGAAAGGAAATTCTTGAACCATTGAACAGAATTCTTAGGGTATCTCTTGAGTTTTTCTCTGTAATCCACAAAGTAGAGACCAAATCTTGAAGTGAATCCAGCTGCCCACTCCCAGTTATCCAGTAAAGACCATACAAAATACCCTTTTACATTGCAGCCATCTTCTCTGCAATTCACAAAACAAAATGTAGTTTTAGTGTCATAGTACATTTCAGCAGAATATGTATGTAATTTAAGGGAGATTGTTCATACTTGATTGAAGCTAGCAAGTTTGTTAGATAGTCATTGTGATACTTGATCCTCTTCTCATCCTTCAATGCATCTTTAACAGGGATCAAAGGGTTATTCGCATCGTCCATTCCTGTACAAAAACCATAAAACAACAAGCTTATATTGTTAGTTTTCCAATCTTAAAAATGGAATTCACGAATTAGAAATGTTTTACGTACAGGTTCCTGTGGCTCACCATTTTCGGTTATAATGACGGGAGGATTGCCATACTTTTGCTTGATATAATTCATCAAGCTCCTCATCCCATGAGGGACAATGTACAACCATATTGAATTTGCCTGCATTTTGAGATAAATGAAATTGTCACAATTATATTGAAGATAAGCTGTCAGTAATTAAGAAGCAGCAAATTTAGTCTTGTCCCGTACCCGGTCTCCAATAGGTTTCAGGTTTCTGAATGCTGCAACAGATAAGAAACAAGCACAAACCATTCAGTAAATATACAACGTCAGATTATTACATATACTGTGGATTGTTTATGATTAACTTACGAAGGGTAGTGGCGCCAGAGTCTGCGATCGAATCATTAAGCAAACCCTTGAGTATACCAGTTGAATTGTGTCTAGCGTAGAAGGTAGTGTAGTGATTGATGCCGACAAAGTCCAGTGACCCTTTCAGAAGAGCAACTTCAGGTTTAGAAAATGTTGGCAGGCGGCTGCCAACTCTTTGTCTCATTGAGCTCGGATAATCCCCAAATATCAATGGTTCAATAAACCTGTAATATTTGCAGAGATTCACAGAAGTTCAAGAATAGCAAAAATGACAGAAACTAACTGCAAAAACCAAGAAAAGTTTAAGCAGTGATTACCATCCAAGCTGAAAATCCTGTGCTCTTTGAGTTGCTCCAATGTCTTCTGTTGAGTTTGATGCTGGTTCAAACCAAATCACATCAAAGGATATGCCAAGTGAGCCACCTTGTTTTGCCTGCACATATTTCCGGAAAATTTTGACACAAACAGAACTTAAAAGATGCAAGTTTTTTCTTCTCTAATCTTAGTTGTACCTTGTATTTTCTCCTGTAAATATCTACAACTGTGGCATGAGAAAGAAGTGAGTTGTGAGCAACTATGTAAGGTTCGGTTGCAGAGTTTCCGGCCCTGCAGAAGAGGCCTAGAAGGATGGAGCATCTTCCTGGAGACCCACATCATAGCCTTGTACGGCAAATGTGTGAGGCTCATTGAATGTGATCCAGTGCTTCACCCTGTCACCAAATTTCTGGAAGCAAGTCTCCGGGAACTTTGAAAAATCCTTTCTGCAGATGAAAAATCAGGATCACGAAATGTAAAGGAAAGGTTTTTGTATATGCAGAAAGATAAATGGTCTTTACATTATTGAACGGTCGAGCCACCCGGTGTATCTGTCTTCCAATGCCCGAGGAAGATCCCAGTGGTACAGTGTCACATATGGCTCAATTCCTGTATTTGTTGAAGAAATCACAAATGTTCATCACAGCTGAATTTTAAAGCATATAAAGATTTCAAATTCTGGGTTTGATCCTCAATTAACAGTGAAATGAATGAAATAAAAAGGGTACCTTTAGCAAGCAAAGCATTGATGAGTTTATTGTAATGATCAACGCCTGCCTGGTTGAGTTCCCCCGTTCCATCTGCACAATACACATAATTGTATCGGAAATTGTCACTGCATGAAATCACCGAAAAAGAAAAGTTAACCCAACAGACTTACTGGGATATATTCTAGTCCAAGAAATAGAAAACCTATAGGCATCCATGCCCATGTTCTTCATGAGTTGAACATCTTCCTGTTATCAATCATCCACAAAATCAAGTGTTTATAAGTTGTGAATGGTTTGGATATGTTTAGTAATATATGAACACTTCAAAGAATTGTCTCATTGAGTCTTAAAATGAGAAGACATACTTCAAAACGGTGGTACTGATCCACAGCTACATCAGCATTATTGAAATCAACAATCTTTCCTGCATAATATAT
>CAODLS011108214.1:0-14448 GCA_948243855.1 Flueggea neowawraea | reverse complement strand
AGTCAGAATCCTCAAATTCGACCTCGAACTCTCAAAAAACACGAACTTACCCTAGACTCATAAAAATTACAAGTCAGTCCCTATGATCCCAAAAATCATATTTATCCCCAAAGTCTCTAAAATTCACAATTCTATCTACGGAAGAAAGTATTTGCAAAAATGCACTAATACTACCGCGTCGGGAAAATATTTACGAAAACGCCACAATCACGTTCAGCTCGCTTTCCAAGGAAACCAAACACGCATTCCCACTCAAATTTGTCCCCTGAACATGAATTTGAACTCAGATTTCACAAACAATCAACGAATTTTCCTCAAATTGGCAAAATCCAAACTAAAACCTAGCTAACACAATAACTCATCAAATCTGTAGATTCAAGGCTTGAAACATGTTCCTTTAACCTCAATGAATTCTAATCTTAGAACTCTTAACATCCATTAACTCAGAATCATTCAAAAATTCAAACCCTAAACCCATTTGGCCAAAACAGATTTTATGGATTAATGCATAAAAGAGATGTTAAATCCAAGAAAGAGATGTAATCTTACCTCTTGAATTGGTTATGGATGATGGACGAACCAAGCTTTGAAATTCCAGACGATTTGAGAGAGTTTTGAGTGATTGAGAAGAGTTCTAAATGAAAATGTCGGGTTTGTTGAACGCTTTAAAGGCGTCTGAAACACACCTCACGTACGTCAATCTATGTCTCACGTACGTTAGGGTACCCTTACTTATGTGTATGGACATCTCACGTATGTTATCGGGGCTCAAAATCAATTCTGGACGCACTAGGCCCGACCTCTTGTACGTCATTGTTCATCTCACGTACGTGAATCATCATGGAAACCCAATACACGTACGTCAATCGTTGAAAACACGTATGCTGCAAAAACAGTGCCTTACGTACGTTAGCCTAAAACTTACGTATGTTAGGCTATCCTAACGTACGTTATTCTCTTACCTACGCACGTTAAATGCCTGATTTCTCCTTTCTTGACTTCTCTTGTTACCGAACTCGTCCCAGGTCATTTCTAACACTTAACAACATCAAACCTAACATGATTTCATCATAAACATCATACACCATCCACTGGTATTTCCAAAAGTCCTCCATGTCGTATTCGAAAACTATAGGGATCATAATCGGAAAGTATGAGATATTACATTGTTGTTTGTCATCTGTGTGAACTTTTTTAAATGAATTTATGAACTATTAGTAGTATGTATACGAGTTAGATATGTGCATGTTCATTTTCTAAAAACGTTTTCAAAACAGTCTTTGTGAGGCACGTATGAGGCTTTTTGGAGTAACATTCTTCACTGGATTCTTACTCCCTTCTTTCTATTTTGTCTCCTCACTGGGTTCTTACTCCCTTCTTTCTATTTTGTCCCTGTTTATTTCTATCTTTCATGTGATTTAGTTGACTGCGATCTTCGGCAACCCTATATCCGGTGAGGTATTTTGAAGTTGTAGTCATGCCCTTTTGTTCGAGCCTTGTATCTATATTTGTAGCTGCTCCACACTGGGAACTTGTAGGTGTATGGTTTTTTTATTTTTATTCGGAATTTATATATTTTATATTTGTAAAATAGTTATTATTATTATTATTCGGTTATAAATATTTATGTTTTTAAGAAATTTGAATTTCTTCTAATTATCAGCATTAAATGGTTTTAACTATTTTCAAATTTTAAATTCATTCGTAATAGTTTTGAATATGAATTCTGTTCTCTGAGGCTTATGCGAGAAGGGTCAGGCTCTCATAGATGGTTCTCTTCGTAAGTCGGTCATGGTCAAAAAACGAGTCATGACAACGGCTTCAAACATTCCAAATCATTTCGAGTGGCAAAGTGGTCATCACATTCAAACACCTCCTTCCTAAAGAGTCCATTAAACCAAATAAAAAAATTTACAACCATAATTACGAACCTAAAAGGAAAAAAAAAAAAAAAAGAGGAACAACTCATCACCTTATTTCAAATTGATTACCATTCAAGATAAATGCATAAATATTAGTTACAAAGTCCTCTAGCAATTCAAAAGAGGATCTGGTTGTGGAGTTGCCACTGTCCTTATAATTCAACAAAACAAAAGAGCTAGTTATAACAAAGTCATAATTTGCTAAATTCCATATCTAAGACATGACACTTGCACAACAATCTAGAACCCTCTTACAAATAAAAAGCAGTCTAGAATACTTACAATGGCAGATTTACCAAACAAATGATGGTTCTATAATTTTTAGACTATACCAAGAATAGAGCTCCTCGCTTTGTCCCTTTTTTCTTTTTTGCCCTCATGTCAGCCTCGGTAATATAAGGAACTTGTTGTATCTTCCCCTTCTTCAAATCCGAGGTATTGCACAAACCTGTGTGTTTTTGCTTCCTCGTTGGTTTCTCAGGCGAAATACGGAAGACAGAGTTATTTCTTTGAATTGAAATATGCTCATCAACCTACAAAATTTAATTTAGGAGTGTTAATTAATAAAAACATATTCAAATTGGTCAATTTAAACAAAAAATATTTTAACTAATACTACCTCTTTTGCTTTCACAGACCTTGTCACAATAATTTCTCTCCCGAATTGTGGTTTGTTGTGCCTTTTACTGAGATGTACATTTAATTTTTCATGCACCCCAATATTATTTTCTTCAACATCCATCTCCACACCCATCTCTTCCTGCACCTCATCCGTCATTTTCTCTAAAACCACCAAATTTTCCATTTTGGCAGCTTCAATTGCCTTGCTTGCTATATTCCTTTTGACTGGACGAACTTCAATGTTCATTGGAGGGGAAGGTAATGTTCATTGGAGGATAAGGTACATAACAATCCTTTACCTAGTCCACATCAAGTATTTCCATTTCTAGAATCACTCTTACAACGTCGTTCTTGGGTGTGCATGGCGTTCCGATGTTCTCTTCTCCAACATTGTCAACTATCGACTCCACTCTCTCTTCATTGCAAGTAGAAGGCTGACATGCAACTGCATGTTCCTGTCCATCCATTCCTTGCACCAGCCCTTCAATTTTGTGCAACTATTGGCCACATACAGCAGGAACAATTTGCCTAATGAGATCAGCAAGATCCTTTACTTGTTTCTCAATACCGTCTAACCTCATCTCATGTATTGTAATCTTCTCTATGACCATTGATATAGTCACACTATTGTTGGTATCCTCCACTAGAGAACTCTAACCTTGAGTATGTATCTCTCGAAATCTACTTTAGCCTTCCTCTACATCCAGGGAAACCAATATCACCTATTACATGCATAAACTATAAATGTTAGTATATATAAAATTAATAAGTGATAATTAAAATTACAACATATAATGTGTCCTGTTGCTATAAAATTATTTAAGTAGCTTCTCATCATATATTTTGTCATGACTCAAAGTCAGGCCGCGACTGGCGTACAAGATGACCGGAGCTTGGGGCCCGACCCATCTTGCACAAGCCTCGGATAACCAGAAGTGCTATCTCGAAAATCATTTATAAAACATGCGAATATAATATGAATACAAAGGTAGATATAAATGATCGAAAAACTATACAATCATAAATATCCAATCAAAAAATATATATACATACACAAATCGTAAGTGGGTAAAATCAATGCTAAAAATATCAAAATACAACCCAGTAACCCACTAGCATTCGACGCAGAGCCCTATCAAAATAAAGAAGCCCAAGTAAAAAGGCATCAACTAACCAAATCAACGATGTCTCACTGAGTATTTGAATGCCGGATGGTTGCTGAGTCAAATAGCACCTGAAAAATATTAAGGGAGGGGGGTGAGAAATCTTAGTGAGGGGCAACACTCCAGATTGCCTCATGCGTGCATCACACAGACTGGTTTGGAAACATTTCACAAATACCACACGTGATATACTAAATACATATATATACACTCTAAGTATATCATAACTTTGAAAACTTGTTTCTGAAAATGTTTGCACCCTCAACAAACAACATACAACAAGCGTAAGATTCAATCTCACATACATACATACATACATGCATGCATGCATACATACATACATACATACATACATACATACATACATACATACATATGTCTAAATACTGAATATCTGCTAGGGATGGAGCTGAACTGATGTGGACTGAGCCATCTGATATGAAACTGATGTGGCAACGCCACCTGATATCCAACTGATGTGGCAAAGCCACTTGATATCCAACTGATCTCGTGTATTTGCGCTACACACAAGGGTTACCACCTACTCTGGTAACTGGGCCTTAACTGACCAATTGTATACCATAGGCTACGCATAACTCCCGTAGCTAGAGTGTCCCAAATCAACAGATTACATATTTAAATATATTGATAGCAAGCACATGAAACAGAGAATTAATACGTATACTGATAAGGGACTAATACTAAATAGTTGAATTCCCCATTATACATAATCAGATTTCTTTATAATTTTTACTTATTAATAAGTCCGATTTACAAATATAGTCTAAACACATCAAAACATATAAATTCTAAAAGACACATCCTATGTGTCTGAAGCTGCTACCACACTCACCTGGTAGCCAAACTGAACTCCAATCAAGCACCACTGGTACCTGGCTGGTTGTGTTGACATGTACAAGAAGCTGAAATAAATAAATCACATTATACTGATTAGAATAGGGTACTGGTACTGTGGTGGTACTGAATGTATGCATGCAATGCAAATGCTATCCTAGCCTCGATGGCGCCGAAAACTAGAAATGCACCAACTCTCAATCCCATCAATACCCAACTGATCGATCACCTACACAAACTGTAATCAACCTCCTAAACATGAATCTAACATCTATAATGACCAATAAGATCAGAATCATCAAGATTCTTCACCTTCAAATTCGGATTCTCGGACCATATGAAGAATGATTCGTTCAATCACCAAGCCCAACTCAAAACAAAGCATTCCTAACTCAAATCTAACTTAATGCAGCAGAAATAACTTCAGATTCAACCAAAAATTCACAAAAATCTGAATTTCTAGCTCGGAATAAACCCATTTCACTCAAACACGAAATCTCTCAAAACTGAAGTTAAAATCCCGTGCTTTAAACCTTAAACATCCTTAAACTAACAATGATTAACTCCCTTGAACACAAAAAGAACAGATCGAAACTCAACACTTATTTTTGAAAAACCCTAGATGAGTGAATGCATAATAGAAAATGGCGAAGAGAAGAGATTATCAGATGTTTCTTACCTCAAGAAAAAAAAGGACGGATGGAAGAGCAATGGTAGAGGAAGAGGGTTGATCTCTAGAGTAATCTCGGTGGTTTAGACGAGTAATGGCAGAAGAAAGGGTATGTGGGTGTATTTATAAACCCACGAAACTGATACGCTGTGCGTCACTTAATTTGGTCCCGACCTGACACTTCTACATGCATTGGGCCCTCTTTTACGCACGCTGAATAAGGTTTGTGCTCGTAGACAAGGCTTCTGTGTACGTAGATGGCAGATCTGGTGACTTCCTACCCTCAGATTTAAAATCAACGTACGTTCTCCTCTATGCAAACCTTATGCAATGCACGTAGACGGTCAATCTGGTGACCTCTCCCCATCGAATTCCTCTTCAACGAGCGTTCCACTCCGACAATGCACGTAGTTCATCACTCTTGCTCACTGTCCAAGTCTCAACGATGTTCAACGCACGCAGAACATCACCCGCGCACGCTGACGCCTTGAGGCACATTCACGGTCCAACTTGAACACTCGTCTACATGCATAGAATCTCCTCCAACGCACGTAGATTTCCTTCAGTGTGTCTTGCACGCACAACTCAGCCTCTAAAGCATTCTCACTCAACACTAACGGCTTGAAACCTTATTTACCTTTAAGACTGAATGGAATACTACAATATTCCGGTTAGAACCGACGGGGTATTACATATTTCTCCTACGAAATTTTTTTTTCAGCCTATCTCAAGATGGTAAATGTTTTGAAGGTTCACATTTATACATTATGCAATATTGCCATAGCATGACACATGCCTCAAAGTAAAAATATAACTTACATTTTTTTAATATCATTAATTAAATTTTCAGTCTTTCCTATGCTGATGTCATATATTCAAACCATTAATTTTTCACTAAAACTTCAAGTCATATAGAATGGCATCTGCCAAGTAGCCCAAATTGATGATACTAATTTCCTTATGACTAAAATAATGAAACAAGCTATTTTTTAGCACAAAGTAGATTTCATACACTCAAATCTATTAACTTTTACAGTATAACATATGTTGGGCAAAGAAAATTATCGACCTGTTATCAAATTTCCTGCCGACACTAGTGTATACTCTCCTCATTGAGTCGTCCGTCCAGTTTGAAAACCGTGTCAATGTACGATGGTTCCAAGGCGAAAACAAAACACCACTTTGCATATGTTCGACGTAAAATATTTGAAAAATAGATAACACATTAACTTAATTAATGAATTTTGCCCATAAAGTATTAACAACTAAAATTTTGGGAAAAAAATATTAATGCAACCCTAATATTAATAGACAACACATTAACTTAATTAATAAATAATGCCCAAAAAGTGTTAACAACTCACGTTTAAAATAGGGGATAAATAATATTGCAGCCCTAATAATTATAGACAACACATTAACTTAATTATTAACTTTTTTCCCAAAAAATATTAACAACTCAAATTTAAAAGGCCAAAAAGAAAATTGTGCAACGGGCAATAATTATAGACAATACATGAACTTAATTATTAAGTTTTTCCCAAAAAGTATTTACTTCTCAAATTTAAAATGCCCAAAAAATTTTAGTGCAGACCTAAAAATTATAGACAACACATTAACTTAATTAATAAACAATGCTACAAAAATATTACTAACTCAAATTTATAATGCCAAAAGATAATATTGGAGCCCTAATAATTATAGACAACCCATTAACTTAATTATTAACTTTTTTCTGAAAATTATCAACAACTCAAATTTAAAAAGCCAAAAAGAAAAATTCAAAATCCGACAATAACTATAGACAACACATGAACTTAATTATTAAGTTTTGCCCAAAAAGTATTTAACTACTCAAATTTAAAACACCAAAAAAATAATACCGCAACACTAAAAATTATGGACAAAACACGTACCTCTAGAAGAACAGTGCATCCCTTAAGATTCAATGAAGATTGTGCCATGTTATCAATTTTCTTGTACTTGCAATTGCAAGTCCTTTGCCCTGGCACACAGCCCATCAAGTATGTACTTACACCAATTCATCTCTCTTAGATTTCTTACATTATCCATAAATTCCAAATTACTCGGATTGCATGACAATGAAGATGATGGACACAAAACGCAATGATTGGATAAAATTTTCTTTCCATTCTTCGCAAGTTTCCATGCGAATCAACTCCTCAATCAATCCCTTCCTACTCTCCATTCTGACCTTATATTTGTATCGTAACTTGCCCTATATTTATGTCGTAACTTGCCCAAATTATTTTTCACCTTGCTGATGTCCCTTCCTTCACATGGCAATCTCATAATCCTTCCTATAGCTTCTTCAATTTGCTTCTTCAGTAATCGTCAATGCCTTACTATGTACAATTAAGATTCGTGTCTGCCAGTTTAGTAGCTTCAGCAATTCCCCTACCTCCAAATTTCTATTTTGTTGAATCTGCAACCCTAATAGTCTACCTAAACCTAAATATTTTACACTATTATGCTTTTCCTCTGACAACCCTTTCAAAAATCTTGTAAAAGGCATCAATCCACTCCTTGTATTTGCATAGTACTGCAAAACGAAATATTAAAATTAAAACAGCCTTGCAATTTGTGTATTCCATAATATTTCCATGACAAACTACTCAAACGTGACATATTGTTGTCAATCAAATCACATTAGCTTTTGGTTTCCTTCTTTACAAGTCATTGACTGTTTTTTCTTTGGAGATTTCGCATTGCTTTCATTCTTTCGCCCAAAAATAGATTTTTTTCCATGAAACAAACAACTAGCATTACTACTCGTTCCATAATAATAATTATGTTATTAAAACTGGAATACTACTACTAACTACAATAATAATTTGGACATCTTTCTTAATATTCCTTGTTCAAGTTGAGTAGTAATATAATTCCCATATTCTAAAATTTAAGATGCAACATACAACACATATGAAAAAAATCACATAACAAATCATAATAAATGCCACAATACACAATGTGAAAAGATCAAGCAACAATATATCTCAATCAATTTGCATTTGCTAGATTTAAGGATTCCGGCCAATTAATTATAAGATTGGATATCACTACAACAATCTTCTTGAAACTAATTTTTAATATTACAGTACATAGTAGATAAAAAATCACACAATATTGTCAAATATTTTTTTAAAATGGATTTATCTTTTACAGAACTATGTTTGCACTACATCATATATATGGGTCGTGTAGAATTAATCTTGTATTCACAAGCAAAATGACATATGATGCTAAAGCAAAACATAAACATGCAGAAGTATATAAAAATCCAACCTATCTAGAAGACTCTAATTCTAAAATTAAGAGGTTTGGTAGAATGAGCAAAAAAAAGTACTGCAACGTGACCATCAAACTTATGGAGTCATCCTATCCAAAAACATAAAACACTAAGACATAACACAAATAATAGGACTAAACCACTTACTCTCAATAATCAACACTAGTAAAGGAATCACAGTTTCATAAAATTGAAGCCATGAAGACAATCTCGTCTAAAAGTCTGGCGGTGAGTACTGTAGGAAATGGCGGCGGTTTTGGAGGTCAGTGGTGAGAGTAGTAAGGGTTCCTTGGTGTGGGTGAAGGAAACGACTTTGTGCAGTCAGAGTTTGCATGAGGGAAAGTGTGCGATTTAGGGCAGAGGAAGTTGGTTTTGGGGTTTGAATGGCCCAGAAAGGGACGATTTTCGATGGAGATCGTGGATAGGTTGTGTGGTGTGGTGGAGAGGTCGTGTGGTGTAGAAGAGTTCAGTCTAACGGCTTCTTCTCGTCGCGAGCCGTTGGACAGAGTTTCTTCTCACCTATCTCTTTCCATCGCCAAAGAGAAAAGTGAGACCTATAGAGAGACAACTGAGAGCAGCAACTCAAAGATCGAAAATGTTGGCCGTGCAAGATCGAGTGAGAGAGAGTCGAGATCGAGTGAGAGAGAGTGGAGATCGAGTGTGAAAGAGGGGAATTTAGGGTTGAACAATCAGGAAAGTGCCGAGAATGAGGAAGACCCGAAAACAAAGCTCAAAATATTTTTGAACATTATTATATGCTCCTAAGCATGGTGCTCCCTTCTGCTCCGTTACTAAATAAAATAAACGGATAGGATTACAAGACTTCAATCTAACAAATAAGATTATCTTGCCTTAATAATGCGCCTAATTCTGACACCTCACTGTAGTCGAACCCCATTGCAATGGGTCGCAATCAAAGCTTCAAAGGCTTTTTTGCACTTTTTGGTACTACTGGATCCCAGGATTTGAGTCGTTGAATTCGTTACATTTGCCGTGTGAAATTATTCTGGATCTTAGATCTGCTTTGAATTTTGATTGCTTAATGAAATCATTCATTGGATGAATTAACCGACGGTCTGAGGTTTTCCATGTTGTCTAACTCAGTCCTGATACTTCTCAATTAGCCATTTTCATCCTTAATAGTTAACTCTTAAATATACTTAATGGAAGAGACAAAAGGATTGGTTTACTTTTACCCGTCTCTCATCCTCTTCGGTTCCCTCACCCTCTCCATATGGCATTGTTATGTCACATCCCAATAATCCTTTACTTTCATTTTTTTATCATTTTCTCTTTTTTTTTTTTAACAAATTCTAACATAGCTGCTATAAAATCACCAGATCATTTGAAAACCCATCATCACGCTTCTACGACAAACCTAAAAAATCCAATCTTTCATTTCTAAAAAACTCTTCGATCTTATCTTTTCTCTTCACAATTTTTTCACAATTTTGGGTATTGTTGGCTAGGTTTTATTGCCAAAAAAAATAAAAAAAAGGAATCTTCTCTCTTCTCTTCACAATTTTCTTTATGTATTATGGTTGTTATATTGTTGTTGATTCCATGATTTATATTTGAAGTTTAAAGCAATTAAAATGGATAGGTGCATGTGAATGCTTGATTAGTCGTATGTGAGATAAGAAGAGTTTGGTGATGAGGCGCACATTGGACTTCAAAATTTAATTAAGGATGGGTCGCTCTGCCACACTAGAAAACTTGTCGTGTCAAGTTTGTATTGTATTTGATAAAATAATTAAATTATTTTAATTAAATAATTATATTGTATTTGGTATATTATAATGTTAATTTTGTATATATTTTTAGTGTATAATTTATCAATTTGTAATATGTCACTAAATTAAAATATTAGAGTTAATTCTAATACTAAAAATTAAAAAAATTAGGGCATTGTATATGTTAAATTTTGGGCAAAATCCACGGCGGTTGTTAAGGTTTGGTTTATTCTTCATTTCGATTCATAAGTTTAGAAATTAGTCACTCTGGTAACTTCGTTAATCAAATATAACGGAAATCTGATGTAACACATGGATATTTTTGTGTCATTAAATTCTTAAACTCAATAGGTCTATATGTCATGTCTAATTTCCGTTATATTTGACTAACTAAGTTAAGAGCGAATGACCAAAGTGACTAATTTTCAAACTTGTAGACAAAAATAGAGAATACACCAAATCTCAATGACCACCAAAAATTTAGACCTTAAGTTTTTAGTCGATAGAACACAAATTTAAATCCATTTAATTTAACTATTCAACAAATGTTGGACACCGAAATCCATGATACATAATATAAAAGAATAACCTTTAAATTTTACTACAGAATAAAATGATAAATAATACATTTTTAACTTCATATGTGTTGATTCAGTTAATTGAATAGTGTTGACCTCTTTTATTTATTTAATATGTTTTGATGATGTCATATAATGATAAATAATAATTAAGTGAAATTATATTAAACTGCATATTTGATATAAAATAAAAATAGACTTGAATGATTTATAAGCTTGATATGTTTCTCTATGTTAAATTTGAACTAGATATTGTTTAAATTAATAATTGAGGCATTAGGGTTATTAGTTCAAAATTTTGACTAAGTGTGAACCTGTTCAATGTAAATAAGTTCTTATCTTTAATATGTTTTGGTAAAGTTCTAAAGAAAGTTGGGCCACAAGTATGAAGGCTCAAAGAATTTTAGCAAGTGAAAGTTGAACTGAAGAAGTTGAGGCCCAAAAAAAATAGAATGAGGTGTTGCATGATTAAATAAACTGAGAGTTGAAGTTACTTATAAATCGGGCCAAGATAATCCAAATAAGCCTAAATCAGGTGGAATCCAATGAAAATGGGTCAAGATATCCATATATATGTTGATTGATATTTGAAGGATAACTATATTTGGGGTAAAAGTTATACTAAAACTTCTTCTGGAAGAACAATTAAGTTTGACAGCTTTGGAAAAAGTGCAATAATGGTCATAAAATCAAACCCAACGACTCCAAACTTTTTCAACAGTCAAGAAAACTTCTTTGGTTATAAAATGAAATCAAGAATCACTTGATTTTTACAAGTATTGACTATCTTATGCATATTTCTTTTTACAGCTAATTCTTACAAATTTACTTATCTTGAGCTAGTTTCTTCCTTGAAGATTATAATTGCAAATTCTTTTGAGGGAGTGTTTCAAACACTTTCTTATAACTTTGTTGAGAGTTTTTAAGGTCTCTTAACACCCGTGAATTTAAGAAGGTTATAAAGGTTCTTAAGCACCCGTGAAAGTTGAAAATGTATTAAGGAGTTTGCCCCCATGAAGCAAGTGGTTCTATCACTTTTCTAAAAGGAGATAGTGAAGAAAACTCTCAAGTGGATACTTGGAGTGTGGATATAGACTTGATTAAACCGAACTATTATAAATCTCGAGCTCATTTTCTCTCTTACCTTAAGCTCTTTACATTTTATTATTTCTGCTTATATTATTACTTTGCTTAATGAATTTCAGCTTTGTTAATACTTCATTAATCTGATTTTATTTTTTAAAAACTAATTCACCACCTTTTGGTTTGCTATTTGGACTATTTTTTAGTTCCAATAAAAACTCAAGTGATCTAACTGAATTATTAAATTATTTACAAAGAAAATATCAAGTCTTAGAATCAATTTGGGTTAATAATACCAGTGGTCACAAAAGCTTTCAGTTTGTTCAGCTTTGGTCACAAAAGAAAAAGAATGCTACAAAATGGTCACAAAAGTTTTTGATTTACTTCAACGCAGTCATTCTGCCCAAAAAATGTGCCGACTAAGTCAAAAACTGCCATGTAAGTTGTCATGTGGCTTGTTTCTGCACACGTGGCGATTCAAATTCTGCACAAGTGCCTCACATAACTATTGGTGAGGTTGTTGCACTGTTGGTGAGGTTGACCCGATCAGACCCAAAACCGACCAACAGTTATGTGAGGCACATGTGCAGAATTTTAATCGCCACGTGTGTAGAGACAAGCCATATAGCAATCTTACATGGTAATTTTTGTCTTAGTTGGCACATTTCTGGGCAAAGTGACATCATTGAAGCAAACCAAAACCTTTTGTGACCATCCTATAGCATTTTTTTCTTTTATGACCAAAGCTGAGCAAATTAAAAACTTTTGTGACCACCAATATTATTAACCCAATCAATTTGTTGGAGTACAAATGGTAATTAAATATTGATGTAGGTTGAATCCAAGGGTGATAAAATCGATTCCAACTAATCTCGCAAGACAATGAGATGGCTAGAGAGGGCATGAGTTGTTTTTCTTGGGGGTGCAATATTTGCCACATGCCATGTCAGGATTCGGTAAATCGTCCTTGTTTGCCATGTATCATAAGAAGATAAGCTCATACCTGCCAAGCCCGTGGCCCAAGGGATTGTAAGTCCTAATGATCAATGGAATGACACTCCAAAATGGGGGTGAATTAGAGTTTTAAAGAGTTTGAAATCTTTGTTGAAAATATTTTGCAAAATAAAGCAAATAAAAAATTTCTTTTCAAATTAAATCAAAGTATAAATGCGAAAGCAATAAAACAATCAATCCACAATAAAGATAATGCAAATATATTGCAATGTAAAGTAAAAAGAGTAAGATAAGGAGAATAAGGGAAAGAGAAAATCAAAGCACAATATTTATAATGGTTTGATCCTTTTGACTACGTCCACTCCTCTAGATCCACTAGAGAATTCAAATCAACTATCTCCTCACTTGAGGGTGGAGGGAAACCATTACAACCTCTAGTTTTTATGGGCTTTACTAGAAAACCGTTACACCTTATTTTTGCAGGTTCAACAAGGAAACTGTATGCCTAGTTTTTGCGGGATGAACTAGAAAACTGTATCCACTTGTTTTCAAGACGAAACAAACAAGCCAAACCTCTAGTTTTTGCGGGATTGACTAGCAAACCGAACCACTAGTTTTTACAGGCTTAACTAGCAAACCGTTACTATAATTTTCTAAGACTCACTAGAAAACCTATCTACCCCAAGTAAACTGTTAGTTTTAGTGCCCTAGTCCAATCAGTTATGTACATTGTTATTCAATTTATCATTTAATAAAGATGCATTTCATTTCATATCTATGAAATATTATATATGTTCCATGAATAGTCTATTCTTCCTTATGTCATCAAGTATGTGACTTGATAGTAAAACCATAAGGTAAATGAAATACTATTCTAAATGTCCCTAATCGATTATTATCATGGAAATGATAATAAACTAAGATTAGTATGTTGCTAAGAGGATAATCACGTTTTACTGATTATAGATATGAAATGTCACTTAGAACATAGATACATGTTACAAAACATGTATTGGATTGACCCACTATGAAAGTACTTCATGGATTAATATCACAAGTAGCTTTCATGCAGTGGTGATATTTGAGTCCTCTGACTGAAACTCACTATCGACTCCTGCATGAGGAATCGCATGTTTTGACTTAGTCAAACGTTTCCGTAACAGGGTAAAAATAAAAGCTATGATTGGATATGTCATGAATCTTGTAGATGAGTGATAGTGAGAGTGACGAATTTGTTCCTCTTAAGAAGAGTGATATCTTTAGGTCACTTGATAAGTAGGATTGACGAAATGTATGCATACTCAAATGAATTGATAAAGGGGTTTATCAGCGTCATTTGTTATATCAATCTACTTAGGATCAAGAAACAAGTTAAGCAATGTAAGGTTGACATGTGATCATACCTTATGCTTAAACGAGATATCGTGAGACAAAAGGACTAACTATTAAACTGTGAAAGGTTAACTCGAATCACCGACTCCACTTGATTTTGGGTTACCATAATGTAATACTAGATACCGCTTACGAACTTTGAGCCCAAGTTTTGGGACAAGGCCCAC
>CAODLS011108097.1:0-21780 GCA_948243855.1 Flueggea neowawraea | reverse complement strand
CCAGTCTCTCCTCCTTCAGCCTCTCTCTTTCTCGCCTGTCCTCCTTTCATAGCTCTACCCTCTCTCTCAGTCTCTCCTCCTTTCGAAGCTCAATAGCTTTGTTTACCCCTCTAAGTCTCTCCTCCTTTCGAAGCTCAATAGATTTGTTTACCCCTCTAAGTCTCTCCTCCTTTCATTGCTCAATAGCTCTACAAGTTTTCGGTTGTCTCTCTACGAAGCTCAATACTGAAATCTGAAGGTATTTTTTCATTTTTCTGGATTCTCGACATTACTCTGCATCTAAAATTTAAATTACTCTAATTTGATACTTGATTTTAAAAATTGTCGGATGTCCTTCTGTGTTGCAAATTGGTTAACTGAATTGAATTGATAAATTATGACGTTCCCAAATTAAATTGATAAATTGGTTATTTCAATTGTGATTTAAATTGCTCTGTTTTGTCTCCATGCTTAAAGAACAAAAATAAAAAATTATACACCTCACAACTTGGTCATCTATAAATTGTCGTATAGTGAAATTAAGTGTAAAAATTTAATCACACAATTAATTCTATAAATAGGCCCTATTTTGATGATAATTTTAGTATAACAAATTACGCCATTAAGCAAATTGGAAATCATCTATAAGTCATTACTAATTTTTTGCAACCGGTTTTTCTACAACCTGGAATTTTTAGCCAAATGTTTTCTATTTTTATTTGCAATTTTTAATGTTATTGACTGGTAATTTTATGCTTTCTATGCATTTCTAATATACTTTTTATTTGCAGAAGATGGATAGTGATGGAAATAGTGTGAATCTTGATTCCAACATAGACTTGATAGTTAATACAAAAGATGATGTTGTAGAATTAGAAGCGGATGAAGTGCCAAAGACGAAATCAAAAGGAAAACACCCAAGAAAATTAACTTCTCCAGTCTGGGGTTTCTTTGAAAGAATAGCAGAAAAGTCAATAGATGGATTGCAAAGGTGCAAATGCAAAAGTTGTGGAGCCATTTTCATTTGTGACAGTAAATACGGCACAGGTAACTTAAAACGTCACATTCAATCTTATGTTAGGAGGGATACTCCTGATGTTGGTCAAAATTTGTCCATTTGATCTGCTTAGTTTGAAGTTGACAAATTTCGTGAATTGCTTACTGGTGCTATTGTGATGCATGAATTGCCTTTATCTTTTGTGGAATATATTGATGTTAGAGCATTGTTATCTTATTTGCATCCAAAAGTAACAATGATTTCAAGAAATACTGCAAAATTTGATTTGTTTAAAATGTATAAAATAGAAAAGACTAGGATGGAATATATGCTTAAAGAAACTCCGGGAATAATTTGTTTAACTGGTGATTTGTGGACTTTTATTGCTACTGATGGATATTTAGCAATAACTGTTCATTTTATTGATAAAGAAGGGGTTTTACAAAAAAAGAATGTTGGATTTTTCCTTTATGCCACCTCCACATATTGGTGTCGTCATAAGTGAAAAAGTCTATTATATTTTGGAAGAATAGGGATTGGAGAAAAAAATATTTTTTATGACATTAGATAATGCATTTTCTAATAATGTGTTTGTTAGATTGTTAAAGGAGCAATTGAATACAAGACAAATACTTGTTTGTGGAGGTGATTTTTTCATTTGAGATGTGCTGCTTATATTTTGAATTTGGTTGTGCAAGATGGTTTACAAGAAATTGATGGTTCTATTGGTAAAATTATGGAGAACATCAAGTATGTTAAAAGGGTCTCAAGTTAGGAAGCAAAAGTTTTTAGAATGTATAAAATTATTGGTTTTGAATGGAAAAAAAGGGGTTAAGTCAAGATGTGCCTACTAGATGGAACTCAACATATCTAATGCTTGAAAGTGCTATATTTTATTGGCGTGCTTTTTGCCACTTGGAATTAATGAATCCAATTACAAAAGTTGTCCAACATCATAGGAATGGGAAAATTTTGAAAAAATGAGCATACTTCTTGGAGTTTTCTATGAAATTACTCGTGTGTTTTTTGGTTCAAAGCATTTTGCATCTAATCTATTCTTTCCTTTTGTCTTTTTGGCATACTTGACATTGCATGAAAATATGAGTTCAACTGATGAGTACATGAAAAAGATGGCTGAACTGATGATGGCAAAATTTGAAAAATATTGGTGTGACTTTAGTTTCACCTTAGCCATTGTTGTGATACTAGATCCTACAAAATTGATTTTGTAGATGGAGTTATAATAAGCTTTATGGAAGTAACTCAAGTCAATTTCAAGAAGTTGTTGGGAAATTATTTTCTACTTTTAATGAGTATGTTACAAATTGAGAAACCTCCAAGCAAATCTACTGATAATGATGTTATTAGCGGGAATTCACGATGTGTAAAAGCAAAATTTCAAGTATTATTTTTTCTATACATTTGTTTATTAATTACTAATTTGCTTGTGTTGTTGATCAACAGGAGTTTGATAAATTTCAAAGCAAACATTTTGGTTCCTCTATACAAAAAACACAGTTGGAACAATATTTAGATGAGTCAAGAATTGACAGGAATACTAATTGAATATTTTAGAATTCTAGAAAGCAAATCAGTTTAGGTATCCAGATCTTGCAGCAATGGCTCGTGATATTCTTGCTATACCTTTGACTACAGTTGTATCGGAGTCTACTTTCAGTACTGGCAGTCGAGTCCTTGACCAATATCGTAGTTCTCTTAAATCAGAGACAGTTCAAGCTCTTATATGCACAAGATTGGCTACATGGAGACGTTGGTAATGATATCACATTCTTTTAATTTGTGCAATTTTATTGTTCTATATATTTAACTTGATTTTATTGCTAAATATATTTATGTATATAATATATTGTATTTGTATATGGTATTAATGCAATTCCATTGAATGAACTCACTAAAAATATAATGAACATGGAGTTTAATAAAGACTCCAACGAATCAATTGCATGCTCTATCTCTGGGAGTACTTCTATGGTAATTGTAATTAAAATTTCTTTCATAAAATATTTAATTTATTATTCTTATTATATGAATTGATATGTGTGTGTATGGTTCAAGAAAAGAAGATGTGAAGATTATTAATAATGATAGTTATGTTTATGGAGAATTAAATTTGTAATTTATTGTAACTTTTTAATGGACTTTGTAATTTTAGTTGTTTTGTATTTGATTTACCTTTATTTAGAATATTATGGTAATGGTGGATATTATAAATGAAAATTTATTATTTTAGTTGAAGTTACTGTAGTGTTAAATGTGTATTTGTGTATTATTAGTAAGTTAAATGTGTTAAATATGTTTAATGTGTTAAATAGGTTAAAAGTGTTAAACAGATTAAACGTGTTAAATAGGTTAAACGTGTTAAACGGGTCTTATCGTGTAACTTGTGACACGTGACCTGTTAACAACTAACGGGTTACACGGGTCGTGTTGTGTAAACCGTTTAAAATTCGTATCGTGTTCGAATTTGCCATAAACAAGCTCAAAACATAAACGGGTTGACCCATTTAGACTTGAGCCAATTCGAATTGCCAGCCTTATCCACCGTAGATCACGACCAATAGGCCCATCCTCTGATCACTATCTTTATTGATATATTTTAATCAATATTTAAAAAAAGCATATCATGTTGATTTTATTAGTTATAGTGATGGTAGTACTAGAGGAATGATAAGGTCTGGCTGATAATTATCATATTTTTGTTTTGAGTGAATTGAGAGTTTGCTTGTTTCAACTTTCTAATAAGTAATTTCTTGAGAAGTTATTTGAAAAATTATTTCTTGAAAAATGTATATTAATTGTGTTTGGTTAGAAAAACAAATTCCCGGGAAGTTTGATATTATATGTTTGGTTGGCAATCACACTTTTCGGAAAGTTCGCTACAAATGTCTATAATATCCTTATTATCAAACTCTATAAAAATGATAATAAATAATAAAATTAAATTAATAATATGAAAAAAATAAAGAAAAAAGATTTATTTTTGTTACATAAAATATATCTTCCATGAGAAATAACACTATAGTTAATAGTTCATACAATTCTATAATCAAGACTAATGTCACGACCCAAAACTGGAACATGATCGGCTTATCTCGCACAAGTCTCAGAGAATCAGATATACTACCCACTTTTTCATTTGTTAAAACATACATTAACCATTTTATTAAGCAAGCATATATAAAATAAGTATATATAGATGGAAAATCATATAAGTATAACAAGTATACATAATATATCAAAAAATAAGTATAAAACATGTATGCATAAAAACAATACTCATAACTCAAAATACAATCCAGTAACCCACTAGCATTCGGTGCGGAGCCTTATCAAAAACAAAGGAGCCAAGCAAAAGGGCATCAACTGACCAAATCGACGATGCCTCACTGAGTATCTGAATACCGGATTGTTGCTGAGTCAGAAGTAACACCTGAAAATATTAAGGGAGGGGGTGAGAATCTCAGTGATGGATAACACTCCAGATTTCCTCACACGTGCGTCACAGAGACCGTTTTGAAACATTTCGAAAATACCACACACAATTTATTAGATATGTACATATACACTCTAGATATACAATAGTTTTTGAAATTCATTTTCGAAAACTTTCGCACCCTCAACAAACAACATGCAACAACATACAGACACATATTATACATATACATAATATATAGCTGAATATTTGATCGGGACGGATCTGAACTAAAATGATGTGGACTGTGCCACCAGATATTGAACTGATGTGGTTGTGCCACCTGATACTGATCTCCTGTGTTTGTAGAGTTACCATCAACCCTGGTAACTGGATCTTGACTGATCAATAGTATACCATAGGCTACGCCTCTCCGTAGCTGAGTGTCCCTAATCAATGGAAATATATACATACACATTGAATACTGAATACAAGAACATGCAAACAGATAGGTAATACGGATACTGATGTGGCACTGATTATGATATCCTTTACTAATAGCTTATTCCTTATTACACATAATCAGATTTTAATAACTCCCAATTCTTAATTAGGTCGGTTTACATATATAGCCTGAATACATCAAAATCATATAAGTTCTGAAAGACATAACCTATGTGTCTGAAGTTGCTACCACACTCACCTGGAAAACAAGCTAAAGTCCAACCAAGCACCACTGGTGTCTGGCTGGTCGTGTTGACATGCATAAGAAGTTGAAACAAACAAATCACATCAAACTGATAAAAATATAGTATTGGTACTGTGGCGGTACCGAATGTATGAATGCAATGCAAATGCCCTCAACGACGCCTAACAACTAATTCCAAAAATACTGAAATCTTAATTCGACCGATACCCGGCCTAACCAATTACCTATACCGACTATAATCAACCTCCTGAACAAGAATATAACATCTTTTTCAACAAACAAACTCAAAATTATCATGATTTTCCATTCTCAAATTTGGATTTCTTAGACCCATGAAAGATAAATCATCAATTCACTAAACCCAACTCAGATCCAATATTTCTAACTCTAATCTAGAAAGATATATTAGAAGCAACTCCAGATATAACAATAAATGCATCAAAATCCAGAACCCTAGCTCTAAATAATCCCATTTCATCCAAACATAAAATCTTCCAAAACCAAAGATAAAACCCTATGATTCCAACCTCAAACAACCATAATCTAACAATGTTTAACTTCTATGACAACAAAAAAAAAAAGAAAGAAAGATTCGAACCCAACTTCCAATTTCGGCCAAACCCTATATGAGTGAATGCAAAGCAAAAATGAAGAGAAGGAATTAATGGACGTTTCTTACCTTAAGGAGACAAAAGGAGGGATGGGTGAGCTATTGGAGAAGAAGAGAATTGATCCTTGGAGTGATTTTGGTAGTTGAGAGGAGTAAATGCCGAAAACACGTCGGGTAGGGGTATTTATACACCCTTGACACCGAAATGATGTGTTGCACGCCAAGCCACCCAGAAATGATATGTCTACAGTACCCCCTTTTACGCACGTAGTACAAGTTCAATGTGCATAGTTGAAGCTTCCACGTGCGTAGTCGTCTCCCCAACTTCGCTACCCAAACCCGGACGATGATCAACATGCACAGATCTGTCACAACGCACATAGAAGGTACTCCTTAACTCACTACCCAATCCAAAACATGATCTGTGTGCGTAGGTCCATCACAACACACGTAGATGACCCCCTACACGTCCTAAACGGGCAGTATCGCACTGTTAACGCTTTCTAAACTTATTCCCATAACTTCCGAAGTCAATCAAACACTAAAACTTGGTAGAATGATATATGGAACCTACTCGGAACAGACGAGATATTACAACTATTTTTTTAAAAATTTGACGAAAATCAATTTATTTAATTAAAAAAGTATTTTATATATAATAATTTTGAAAATCTTAAAAATATAAAATATTTTTTTTGTAACTTCTATAAAAATTGATATATATAAAATAACCAAAAAAAATATTTATGAAATGATTTATAAATTTAGAAACAAATAGAAATTTGTAAGTAAATATTATTTTGAGGATATATTCATAAATATGCATTGTTGGATACCAAGGAAGTTGGACTTGCTAACCCTCCTCAAGAAGTTACTTTTCGAGGTAAAGAGAAAGTCAAGTAATTGACTTCTAGAAAGTTCAATTTTCTTTGTTCAACAAAGCAAAGGAAGTTCTGAACTTTTCGGAAAGTTGCATTTTTTCCACCCATTCAGCCCCAAGCAAGCCCTGCGAAGACATAAATTGTTTTAATATATTCTTTTATAAAAAATAAAAAAAGGGATTCGTTTTATCAACAAAAATAATAATATACTAAATTAAAATACCTAGACAAATCTTCCATAAAATTAGGCTCTGTTCAACACAAAAAAGTTGAGCTTTGCATTGCATCTGAGTTCAACTCATGACAAACTCACTTCAAACTTCATTCCACCTCGGCTTGTCTGAAGCTTAATTCAAACTTGTTACAAACTAATTTAGAGCTTATCTAATGTGCAAACAAGTCAAAACTTATTCACATGTTGTTTACAAGCTCACTATTGAACAAACTGGCTAGTCTATTATATACTTATTTACAAGCTTGTGATCAAGCCTATCTATGCGCAAATTTTTTGAACCGAATTTGGTAGTATTTCATCTTTACTTATTTACATGTCGACCTTAAGATAAGCATAGGTAATCTGTTATCAATCCAAATGTTAAGCTCCTCTTTACACCCATAACCAATAGTAGTAGATAGAAAAAGATCAGTTATATTTTAGGAAGTCCACAAATGTTAGTAGTAGATCTATAAAAACCAATACATATAATTTGGAGCAGTTTATATTGTACCAATGATATTTTAATATTTTTTTCACAATTAGAAAAAGATAAATAAGTAAAAGGTAAGCATAAATGTTAATTAAAATTTGAAGTAATAAAGTTAAACGAACAATAATTAGGTGTGGTGAAAGGTTAATCATCAAAAGTGAACAAGATTAGAAAAGGACATGACCAACCAAAAATTGGTCATTAATAATGGTTTGATTAATGTGTTGGTGGAAGCAAAATGGTGACCACAAAATCAAATTAAAAAGCAGTTCACGGTTGATGTTAAAGAGCTTGAAGTTGACGTGGTTTTGGCGGTTTGAGTGATTAGGACATAGTCATGCCTAGTCTGTTTATAAAAATGAATGCGCCTATCCATTAATAAATTTGATCAATCTATTTTGGTAGTTAACACCAACAATGTTATGACAGAAACATGAAAGCTCCTTCATTCTATTATATGCTGGGCTAGCTCTCCATTTTATACATGGTCACTAATTTTGGGTTTTGCCTAAAATAGTCACTAAACTCCTTTTTTGTTCATAATGGCTACTAAAGTTATGAATTTTGTCTAAAACAGTCATTTTGGATGGATTCTTTTAGCATTTTTAAGGACTCGAACATAATGACACAACAAATAAAATACATGTATTTTAACTTTTAATTGTACAATAATTATATCCTTTGTTTGTTTTTGTTAATATTTTTTGTCTAACTGTTCATGTGACAACTGACATGGTATCAACACTCTAAATTAAGTAGGATCCTACCTCAATTGCCGCATCAACAACTATACGAAAAACACTAAAAAATAGATGGATCATAGAATTGTTGTACAATTTAAAATTCAAATACATGTATTTTAATTGTTGTGGTGTCCTCATGTGCAACTATTAATGGCTTAAAAAAATTTGTCCAAAGTGACCATTTTGTACAAAACCCATAACATTGATAACTGTTATGCACAAAAATGGAGTTCAATGACCGTCCTGGAAAGAGCCTCCAACTTTAACGATCATGGATGAAATTAACTCTACCAAATTCTGAATAGTATTTTTCCCCTTCAGCTATATATAAACTTTCATCCTCATTTACAAAGGTATATCATCAATGACAGAACTAGAAATAAATCTACTAGAGGCTTGATAGCGAACAAAACAATAATGAGAAGCTTTTTTTTTTTACAATAAAATATACTACAAATATATTGTAAATATATACATAAATATATTATATTTTAAGTGAACATGAAGCCAAAAAGGGTTCGGGGCTACATACCATATATGTTCGCTCCATCTCCTGCTTTACCTTGTAGGTATGAGCTCCAAACTGAGAATTTACAAAGGGACTAGTCCTCCCACCCTTCGGGTGATTTTGGAGGCAATTCCCTTCGGTTGTGTTTAGGCTTAAATGCATATGGTCTTTGTAAGGGAATGTTTGCTCTGTTCATAAGTAATTAATAATCAGTGGCTTAAAAGAAATAAATATGATCTTCCATTGTGAGGGAGAAGAAAGTGCGGAAAAGAAGGAATTGACAGCTGGAAAAGAAAAAAAAAAGAAAATGCTTATATTATTATTATCTTGATAAGTAAAATGCTTGTATAATAATTCTTTTTTGTCTTTTTTTTGAAATAGAAATTTATTGATAATCAATAGTCGAAATATAATATTTAATAAGAAAGACATAATAAAAAATCAATTCGCCTAATTAAAACAAACTGATTGGAAGACCGTTAGTATTTTTTTTGTTTTTAAAGGCCCACTCGACACATTATGTGACCTTAGAACAAAATATTTTATCTCAACGTTTCTTTTTTTTTTTTTATCTCAACATGTTGCCAACGTTTCTTTCTTTAAAACACAGTCCAAAATAATATTTTGGACATGAACCAGTACACAATAACAGCTACTTGAATAACGAGCAAAACAAACCAAACGGCTACTTGAATAATGGCTCTTGAATCTTGAATCTTTTTAACAGCAATAGTCCCAAACTTTGTGTATAAACTTCACAATCGAATGATCTGAAAATTGAGCACTAGCAAATTATATAAAAACAGCTTTACATCTTACAATCTTAGAGTCATGTCTTCCACTCGATTTGTACTTAATATGTTAGAACAAGAAGAAGAAGAAGAAGAAGATGAAACCACATGGATTGTTGTTGCACTCTCTGTTCAACACATGAACCAATCAATGAATCAAAATTCGCATTATGGAGGGTCTGTCTTAAACCACCGTGTTATCAATCGCAATAGATTTGACGGTCATAACAAGTTATATCATGATTATTTTTCTGAGAATACAGTATATCCTGATCATATCTTTCGTAGAGGTTTCATATGCGCAAGCCATTATTTTTTCGAATTCAAGAAGCTGTTGAATTGCATGATTGATACTTTGTTCAAAGAACCAATGCAACCAGAGTTCTTGGACTGTCGTCACTTTAGAAAATAATAGCAGCCTTGAGAATGCTTGCATATGGAGTGGCGGTTGATGTTGTGGATGAATATTTGAGATTTGGTGTTAGTACAACTATTGAAAGTCTAAAGAGATTTGTCAAGGCAATTGTTGAAATTTTTGGGGACAAATATTTGTGATGACCAAATAGCATCGATATTTCAAGGTTGATGGTGATTGCTGAACAACGAGGCTTTCCGGGAATGTTGGGCAGCATTGATTATTTGCATTGGAAATGGAAAAATTGTCCAACAATATGAAGAGCTATGTATATTGGTCATGTTCATGAGCCGACAATTATTTTAGAAGCAATTGCTTCATATGAACTTTGGATTTGGCATGCTTTTTTTTTTGGATTTCCAAGATCGTTAAATGACATAAACGTGTTGCATAGATCCAATTTATTTTTTGAATCGGCAGAAGGTTGCAAACCTAAAGTGCAATATACTATCAACGGCCATGAATATGATATAGGATATTACCTTACTAATAGCATATATTCTTCTTGGCTTATTTTTGTCAAAATCATTCCATCTCCTTAAAGGAATAAGTGAAAACTTTTTATAACTGCTTAAAAATCTATTAGAAAGGATGTAGAATGTGCATTTGGAGTCCTACAAGCACGTTTTTGGGATGTTGAAACATTGAAATATATTATGACAGCATGCATTGTCCTACACAATATGATTGTTGAAGATGAACAAGACAATAGTCATCTTGATTTCAACTATGATACGGTGGAAGATACTTCTACGAGTGAATTGTCTCGCATATGTTCTGTCACAACCCATTTCCGGACCATGACCGATGTACGAGACGAACTGTTTATGGGAGCACGTCCTATCTCGCACAAGCCTCGGAGCACAAAACTTATACCTAGAATATTTTACTAACAAATTTTAAAACCATTCAATTCAGATAACTAAATAGAAATTCAAATTTCTTAAAAACATAAATTTTTCACAATAACAGTAATATTATTAATTAAATCAAATACAGAAAATATTTCAAATTAAAGTCATTTGTAATATCAAAATAAGAACGTAACCCATAGTAAACCCGGTGTAGAGTATCTAACAAACATACAACTGGGGACCGAACAAAGGGCACTGACTGCAATGTTGGAATACCTCAATGATTATCGGATGCCAAAGATCCTAGTCCGCAAATAAAATCGCTTGCAAGATGATAATAAAGGGGGCAAGAACCCAATGAGGGATAATCCTCCAGAACACCTCATACGTGCCTCACAAAGAATGTTTTTGAAAACAATTTAGAAATATCACAAGCAGATATAAGTGAGTATACGTATATACACGCTATATATATAATAGCTTTCCAAAAATTATTTCGAAAACGTTCGCAAACAAAGCAAACAGCATACATGAAAACATCCAAGAAGTAAGCAAAACCTTTCAAAAACATATTCAAGCTTTATCAAAACTAGTATACTTTTATAAGCAACATAAGACCTTCAGAAACCCTTTTAATTATCAGAAGTTTCAAAAACAAAGTCCATAAACCCTTTCTAAGTTTTACCAAAAATTTTAGAACAGAAGTCAAAAACTTTTTAGGTTATTAGAAATTCTAGAATCAAAGGGTTGCCATATTGGCATCATAATAATAATAATTTCAGTTGCAAAAACATAATATTCTGGATAAGGGACCATAAACAAAGATGTAATAGGTGCAGTCTCCGCCGCAACCCAAATGTATAATAAACGTAGTCTCCGCCACTAATTAGAAGCAAATCATATGTCAGATCAGGACAACATGACTACTAACACTCCTTGGTAGCTGGGGTCTTTACAATACATTGATATACCAAATGCTACGTTTACCCTATGTAGTAAAGGTGCTCCATATCCAAAAACATATATCATACTATTAAATAAAAAAAAAATTGGTTATGCTACAAGCATATCAAACAATGGGAGATATATATGATATAACATATATATCGAAGTTTAGAAACTAACCACTGGTCATCAAAGGAAATTCATAACTCACAATGTATACATATACATTTTTAGAAATTTTTTTTATCAGAAATCATACTCAAGCCAAACAGAATATTTATTTCAAAAAGATATTTAAAAAATCCAGACAAAATACTTGTTACGAAAAATGTATTAAAATCCCAAAACAGAGTATCTATTTTAGAAATTTCAATAAATACCAGACATAACATTTATTTCAAAAATCAGAAACATAATATTTACTTCCATAAATCGAAAACATACTAATTCAATATACATAAACAAAGCATGTAAGTCAGAATCGAAAACAAAGAGAGGATATATATATACCTATATACCAAATCTCAAAAACAGAGTATTGAATATTAATTCACGTAATCAGATTATTAATTAAATCAATCTTTAGATTAGTCCAATTTCAAAATATGTGTTGCACACAACATAAACAAATACAGTTTCGAGAGAGACATAGCCTATATGTCTGAAGATATCATCCACTTACCTGGATATCCAAGATGAATGGTCGGTCATGAACCACCAGTGGCTGGCTGACCTCGCTGACCAGAACACGAAGATGAACAAAAATATCAAAAACCAAGCATATCAAAAATAAAGCAAACGAGACATTGATACTGTGGTTGTACCGAAATGCATGCACATGCATATGCAGACTCAAACGTCCAAACAAATCCCAAAACTCATTTCTGGCCAAAGTCTAATTTACTAGATCAAAAGTTACACCTCAGTGTAAAATTGCACTTTGGGTCCTAAGCTTCGAAACCAATCAAACCCCAAAATATATAATCTCATAAATTAATTTGAAAACTCCAAAATTATTATCGAGAACTTAAAATATTCAAATATGCCTAAATAAATCTCCAAATATACACAAATTAATAATTTGACCCCTAAATGCAAAATATCACTTCTTGTCCTCCATGGCAAATTACAATTTAGTCTAACTTCCAGTCCTCTCGATTTCAATCGACTCTGACCATACCATTCACCTCCTAGCATCCTCTAGAACACAAATCAAATACCCATATTCATCAAACAACACAAAATTTATCAATTTCTAACAAAAAACTCGTCACAAACCCTAACCCTCAATGGTAAACCTTCAATTCTTCAAAATCTACTTGTTTTCTTGGATTTCTAAGACCTACAAGTATAATTCTATCAAAAGCCCTTTCAAAACCTCTAAGAAACACATCAAAGAACTCCAAACTGTCCAAAATATCCCATAAATTTGGATTAACACAAACCCATTTCAAGAATCACTATAATTCATTCCAAACAACTTAGTTCATGCATTTCTAGCCTAGAATCGATCATCCATAGCTCCCCATTACAGCCAAATCAATAAGGAATCGAAACCCTAACCCCAAAACCGTCACCCACAAGCCCTCTCATCAATCAAGGAAATGCAACACCAAAAATAGGAAATAAACCAAGCTAAAGTGAAGATCTTACCTCAAAATTGCAAGGAGGATGGATGGATGGAGAGCAAGAGAGAGTGATTTGGGGACGGATTTTGAGTCAAAAATGGCGAAGAAATGCAAGAATGGCCGAAGGAGGGACATAGGGGCAATATATAGACAGAACCAATCGAAACGACAGAGTTTTTGGCATCCTCCGTGCAATTTTTTCAAGACACGGGCGGAGACACTGGCATGTCTCTGCTCGTGTCATGCCCAGATGCATGTTGCAAGCAAGACACAACCATTCTTCCCAAGACATAAACGGAGGCACAGTGGACACGATCACAGGTTCGTGACCGTGTCTTGGCCAAAAATATGGTCTGGCTTGTTTCAAGACATGGACGACTCTAGATGCTCGTGTTCGTGTCCATGCAAGCCCATATCACAATTTTCATCTGCCGAAAACACCTCTTTCAATCTCACAATCATCTAACATGATCAATAAGGCAAAAATCAACCTAAATCCATCAACATTCGTCACCCAAAATACCAAATTAATGAGTCAAACTCCAATAAAAAAACAAAGTCAAACTTAACCATACTCGAATACCATCAAAATGGGTAAGACGTTACATGTTCATCTGAATTTATGGAATTTATACATATTCACCATCAAATTCGAGATAGACAAAAATATGTTCAGCTTCAAAATGATTTGGTGGAGCATTTATGGCGAATGCATGGAGAGAATATTGACTGAAATTGAGATAAGGAAGGAGATTGAAGGAATTGCATTTGTCGAAAGCACATTTTGTATGATTAGAAATTGTAATCCCTCTGTCTATGGTGTCTCCAGAATCCTAGTGCAATGTACAAAAGAACAATTCGAGCTTAGATTGCATCAGTTTATCTCTGCTGCTAACTTCTATTAATAACAAATTACTCACAATGACACAAATGGTGGATGTTACACACCTTGCACTGCCATGAGCAGATACAAGAATGAAGAATCTATTACTCTTCAAAAAAATTAACTTGAACCAAGTTCTCAGACAATTTCATGTAGGAAGGAACACCAACATTATCTGTAAAAAAAAAAAACAAAGAATAAGGCTGTACAAGATAACCGATTTCATGGAGCTTCTAGAAAAAACAGATGAAGTGGATGCAAACAATTTGCTAATAATCATAAAACTTATACGCTCCTTTCATCTGTTACCATAGCAATGCACTCTTCATTATAATGACGAAAATTGTTTAAGTTATCAAGAAGCTAATTCGACTGATTTAAAGAAAATCTGACTGAATATATGTTTTTAAGTGAATATTGAATGCACTAATTATGGATATAACTGAACAAAGCCCTCCGTGTAGCTTGTTATTGAGGCGAATCAATAATAGTTAGAGCTTATGAGCCCTGCATAGACCTTGGGTATCCCCTATTTAGACAAGTATCAATAAGAATGGGGAATATGGAACTTTGGATCATAATGTAACGCAAATAATCGTGGGTGGGTGTTAGAAGGTTTAAAGTGGTGGAGATCTGTCAAAGAAAATTTCAGAAAATTTTTAACCTTCTGAAATATTTAATACAAATTATTTTCTCTTTATATTTTGGAAAATCCGTACTAAATATTGAAATTTCCAAAAACAAAAATTAATTCATCCATAATTTGTGTATTTCAATATCTTTCTGGAGATAATTTTTATAGAAATTTTGGACTTCGGGAACTATATTAATTTTTTTTTAAGTTCATTATTATTATTGTGTTCTTGGTGTTCTTCAAGAAAATTTCCAGCAACTCACACTTTTCAACATTGAATATTTAAACTCTCATATATTTTTGTAGAGTTGTTCAAATTCTGTTCTATTTGATTCTTTGAAAAGTTCACATTTCCTAGTTTCCACACATACCATATGTGAATGCTTAAATGAACGGATTCATAACAAAAAATCATCTCAAAAAATAGAAATCACCAACTTCAGCCAAAACAGATTTCTGGAAAAAATTTCCAGATTTTCTAAATGGTCAATATGCAATCTGTGAACCTTCATAACTTGCAGTGTAAAACACCAAATTCACACCCGTTTGATTCCTTATAAATTTAACATAGCATACTTTAAATTCATATAAAATATTCAGAGAAAAACACATAAAATACCACATATACTTGTATATCAAAATCAAACTTTATACATAAAATAGATAGTATCTGTTAAAATCCCATGGAGCCTAAAAGTTTTATATACAACATATATATCCTAAAAGAGCAAAAAACTTACAATTGGAAAAATGTTAATAGTACACTCCTGTTGTTGCTCCAAGACAACTATAATGCTCTTGCAACTATATTTTCACTGTCCAAAACTCGCATGGTCTAAACAAAAAAGAAATCCAATTGACGAAAGAAGCAAATAATATAGGTTTCTACAAAGTAAAACCTATATTGCGTCTCTTCTCAATTATAGCTTCTTTTACATAAGTATAATATTCCACTTCGTATTGACTCATATTATTGGTATTAATAGCAAGAATTCTCTGTTCATATAGCATTGTTCTCGTTCTTCTTTTTTCTTTTCGCGTTCTTCCCTTTCTTTTTCTATCTTCAAGAATTCATCAACGGTAGCTTTTCTTTCGTCCCATTGTTGCTTTTGAGAATCTCTTAGTTCAATCAAAATTTGCTTTGTCTAATCTTCAACATTGGTAATTTTTTTCTTACCTTTTTTTTTGCACATTCTTTGGTAGCTTTCCTTCCAATCGGTTGTTTGTTGACATGCTCATTGTTGTTGGTGTCATCGTCTTCAAGATCTATTAAATATGTGCCACCATCTGAAATTCTGATTTTTTTTTCTTTGAGATGCCTTTTTTTTAGAAAATTTGGGAGCATAGCGCAATACATTGCAACAATGAATAAAAGGGAAAGACGTCCTCTGCAGGTTCTTATACATCTTAAATGCTTGACATATCTGAATTCAATAGGGTCAAATGATAAGTAGAAAAATAATTAATATGGAATTAATTAAATGATCTCATATTTACCTTATCTTGTTCTGTAATTCCACTTTGATTTGTTGTTTCAATTTGGTTGAAACTTACTAACAGTAAGCTAGATAACAGACCAACGGTGCATCAAGGAATTCGCAGCCCTATCAGAAGAGAATTGTATGTTTTCTTCGAAGTATTCACGCACTCTTTCCCAATATGTTTGGTGTTTTTGATCAGTTCCAGTAATCGCATCCATACTAACATTTAACCATGAAGAGACTAACAACAATTCCTCCTCTAAGGTGAAATTGTATTTGTGTACTCTTTTATTTACTTTAGAAGAGCCAAGATGAGATTGAGTATGCAAAATTTATTTAGCTTGCGTAGCTTGACAAATTGAAAATGTATTGGCTTGAGATGCATACTCATCATGGACATTAATATCATCATTGTTAAGCAAACTTGTATGGTATGCATCTCCACGATGCTTCATTGCATAAAATATAAAGTCCGACAGACATGTACTGTAGACCAAAAAAATAAAATCAAATACATTTTTTTTGTCCACATAGCATATCATAAATAATATTCTTATTGCCATAAACAATTAATTATTTATTCATAGAAATAATAATTCATCTTTAATTATTAAAAAGTTTGAAGTTAGTCTGCTTGTTGTACTGAATTATCAATTTAGCAAGCTGTGGAACATAGTGACCTGCAAAAGTAAATTTTTAAGTTTCTTGAATTGAATTATGAACTAAAGAATTGTCCTTGTACTCGGGAAATTCTTCTAACCAATTCAAAATAAACCTGAGATTATCCTCAGCTGTCAGAACCAAATTCCATCCCCAAAAGAAATTACAACATTTAGATCATATATGAGCCAATTTCAAGAAAATTGAAGCATATAACCATTTACTGGAGGGATATTACAAACCAGTTCTGGTGTCATTAGAAAAAATGCAATTCGAGATTGTGTTTGAATATGAAAATCCTACTCCAATAAGCGGCTCCACATATAGCATATTCAATTTTATCAAATATTCACTACAAATTATAATTTATTAGAACAAAAGGAAAAGCTCATACAATCAAGTTTACACATTTATAATCTCAGGTCCAGGAATATTCATTCTTCAAAAGAACTTAGATTTTTCGAGGCTTGAATGGACCGTGTTCCACGAAAGCACCAAAACCGAAACCCAATTCAAGAAAACATAATTAATCAACATCAGAAACATAAAAAACTAACCTTGAACCTTAGTGTTGATAGAAAGAAGCAGAGGAGTTGCAGAGAAAGCAGAGAACATCTTATGTGGATCTGAGAAATTTCTTAAAAATTGATTAGTTAATCCATTAGTCAAACAGTTGGTGCTCAATTTATCAATTTTACCCAACTTGAGGAGCAGAGCTTTTGATATTTGGCGCTTCAATCAAGGTCAAGGTTAATGGAAATGAGTATATTCGGTTTAAGTGAAAATGTGAGATGTAGAAGAAAAAGCGAGAAAATAACGATGAAAAGAGAAGGGAAAAAAGAATTAATAAAATATTACATAAAGAGCAACGTTTGGCTATGTGGAGCTAACGAGAATCTGTAGCTACTTTATCAAATTTGTAAAAAGAGTTTCATTTCCAAGAGGCTATTGGAGCAATCATATCCCTATATTTCAAGAAAGATGTTATTTGAAGAGTCTGTTGCATATGCTCTTAAAATTAAGCTGTAATGCACATCGGAGTGTGTAAAATGTCAGAGAATTTGACTGTAAATTTTTTGTTAAGTGTGATTGACTGTAAATTATAGTTCATTGTTATTTTTCAAGCCAATGTCTCTGGTCATTTTCAATTTTCCACTAAATTAAATATGACAAATTGTTAATCTTTGAATGATTTCAAAAATTACTAAGAGTCCCTAAATTAAATAGCATTTTATTATTAATACTAAGCAACATTTAATTTGAAGAGATCGTAAATAATCAAAAATAACATTTTAAAAAATAATAAACTGCATTTAGTTTAGGAAATTACAATAAATTTCCCAAGGGTTTAAGATTTGCCGCATTAACCCTAAAATTAATTGAGAAAGTTAGGACTACACATCAAAATGAGGTGATTAGATCATAGCCAACCATAAATATTAAAATACAGTAAATTTATAAAAAAAAATGCAGCATCTACATTAAAAGTCACCCTAACCATCTTACTCTATTTTTAACACTAAATCAAATATTCCAAGTATATCTCTTTCCATACCTTTTTATTACTATTTAATAATTTACACTTATATTTAATTATTTCACTTATTCTTTCAACTAAAAATATATTTTTATATTTTTAATAATATGTAAATATTAACCTTAAATATTTTTGTAATACAATAATTAAGTTAAAATAAATTTAGATAAAAATATATTTCTTATTTATTAAAATTTATAACTGCATACACATATTAAAAGTTCAATTTTATTGTGGTAGAATATTTTCATTTATGTTAAATTATATTGATATGAATGTGTTTGTGTTTTACATTTGTAGAGCATGTGCTTTGTAAATGTTTTTAATTTTTTATTATATTTTGCTATAATTTTACAAAAATTAAATTAATAATAAAATTTAATTATAATTAGTAAATACATTGATTGATTAAATATACAAATGTATCATAAACTAAAACTAAAAAAAAAGTGAAATGAAAAAAAAATGGAAACAAAAAAAAGGGCATTGCTACATTGCCACGATATATTTGGTGTGGTACTGTAGCACACTGAGAAATGTCGTTGCACATGGCGTTGGCTTGGACTCTATACCCAACACCATTTCTCTCCTTTTGCGCTATTTGGTGTTCGTTACAGAAGGCCTTAAAGAACCGAGACAAGTTTTAATTAGTTCAACATTGGCTTGTTAAAAATATATTTAATGTTCAAGCATAGTTTGTTTAAAATCTAACAAGTTTGAGCTAAGTATAAGTTTGGCTTGTTACGAGTTTATTTAGATTTTGACTTGAACTTAGTTGCTTATTTCAAGTTCAATTTAAGTTTGTCGTAAGTTTGTTTATAGAATGTTTAATTTAGAAATAAACTGAATTTGTTTAACAAATAAATTTTTAATTTGATTATCTATTCAATTAAAATGAATTATCTACATATTTAATTAGAGTAGTGTCTATAAGCCTATTATAGTTGTTTATGAGATTATTATCAAACTTATTTACAAATTTTTGAATTTGAATCCTACACTGTTCAAGTCTGACTCTTTTTTTCGATAAGTATAATTTCTTTTATAAGTAAATTGACTCATTTATGTATTAAACTTAAAAACTTGTTTAAATTTAGTTTATTCATATGTAAAATTTAACTTGAACGAATTTTTATGGAACCGAAGCTTAAACAGTTCAGAGCACTTGACTCGTTACAAGCTGGATGTGAGAATTCAATCGGAGACACCCAAATTCCGAGGCCTTGGATTACTACAAAACAAAAATATACTGACGAGGCCTTGGATTAACGAACTTCATTTTTGGGGAAAGCGTTAATGCCAAAACAGAGGTTTATTCCTTCCAAAAACATACACCAAAACAGCAAAAATAACAAAACAAACCACACCTAATCAAACCGCGAGTATCACACTTCCAAAAACATACACCACGTGCATCACACTTCCAATCAAACCGCGAGTATCACTGCCTTCTCTACACGCAATCTCAGTTGACCACTCTGTTTCCCAACATCGAACGCTTCTGCTACTCTCCTCCTCTCTCAGCTCCACATTTCTCACAGCTGCCATAACCAAACCAGGCAAGAACACACACTCCTGGTCTTCTCTACTCCTATTAGAACCTTCTCTCTTCTCGGACTCACCAGATATGGTTAATCGACAAAATGAATTGAAGAAGAGAGGAGAGAGAAAGTAGTTTGATTGGTGAGAGAAGAGATGAATGTGAGCCATGCGTCGGTTCACCCGGTGGAAGATCCTCCTACGACGAACGGAGGAGGAAACGACAACAACAACGCCGCGGTGGGCCTCAGGGTACGGATGAAGGACATACAAGGGATGCCGGGGACTAAAGGCGGTCTCGGACTTCGCGTCTCTCAGTTTCTCTTCGCTGCTGCTTCTCTTTCCGTTATGGCCTCCACCAGCGACTTCCCTTCCGTTACTGGTTTCTGGTATTTTTCCTTTCCTTTCTCTTGAAATTTGTCTGCATTTTTCTTTATTTTGATCTGTTAAGTTGATAAATGTTGTTGATTGATTAATTATTTGTTAATTGGATTAGATTGTTCATCATCGTCATTCTAGCAACTAGCAAGTCCTAGATCAGGTGAAGCGAAGATCCAGTTCGTTCCATTGGACTCGTGTGAATTAGAGAATAACCTGTTTTAGCCTGTTAAACCATTAATGATATAGTGAAGAATTTCGATTTTGTGTCTTCACAGGCATGGAATAAAAACACAATGTTTTGTACTTAATTTGTCAAATTTTATTGCTTTTGAGTATGTCTTGGTCTTTGTAATGACTAGTATGAAAGAGTTGTTGCCTTATTGGTTTGAAGTAGATTTTAGCCATAAATTGCCAAACATATTGATTTAGTCTAATTATTTCATACATTTTTCCATGTCAATAATGGTATTTTTGGTTCTTCCGAGTGATTCTTTTTCCTGATGTGTGCTATTTCAGCTACCTTGTTGCGGCTACTGCCTTGCAGTGTTTGTGGAGTATTTCCTTAGCCATTGTTGACATTTATGCACTTTTGGTGATGCGATCCTTGCAAAATTACCGGATTGTCAGCTTTTTTGCCATTGGTGATGGGGTAAGATAAGAAGGATGATTGACATAAACTTGAATATAGTAATGTGTGGACTTGGTATGAGTGTAGAGATTTTGAGTCGTTGACTTATCTTTTTATGATCTACTTGTGTCAATTGACCTCTTGGGTTGGTTTATTGTCATTTATAACATAAAGGTTTGGCTTATATTCTTGAATTCCTTGATCTTGTCCATTGTTACTTTGATTCTTAACTTGGCCCAAATGTGCCTATGTTCTATGCATGTTAGATGTTTGGAACTGATAAATGTTTTCACATACATACAAGGAAAGCAAACAACATTAGTTCTAACCATGTCTCACCCATTTCTACTGAAGCCAATTAATATAGATCTTGCTTAACAAAAATTGTCACTAGGAAGCAACTTTCAATTTTCCAAATGGAACTTGGTATTCCTTTATCATTTCAGTATCTTTTCCCCTCCTATTCCGATAAGTTTCAAAATGTCAATCCAAGCATTAATACTCTTTTTTCCATTTTGTACAATTTCCATCCTTAACTCCTGCATGATTCTCTAACACGTGATCTCATTTAATACCAGATCACAAATTTATTATTTTTTAATTAATCGCTCAATCATTTCTTTTTTGGCCCTGCAGATCGCATCAACTCTTACATTTGCTGCAGCTTGTGCATCCGCGGGGATTACAGTACTTATTGACAATGATCTTGGTAGCTGTGGTGCAAATCATTGTGTGCAATTTGAAACGGCCACAGCCATGGCGTTCATCAGTTGGTTCACTGCATTGCCATCGTTTCTCCTAAATTTTTGGTCATTGGCATCCAGGTGAGAGAAATAA
>CAODLS011107813.1:0-11950 GCA_948243855.1 Flueggea neowawraea | reverse complement strand
AAATTGTCAGATTACATGGAATACCTATTTCCATTGTTTCAGATAGAGATCCGAGATTTACTTCACGATTTTGGAAAGTTTCCAAGAGGCTTTAGATACTAGGTTGAATTTCAGCACATCTTTTCATCCTCAAACTGATGGATAATCAGATAGAACAATTCAGACTTTAGAAGAAATGTTAAGGGCTTATGTCCTTGAATTCAAAGGTGTGTGGGATGAATATATTGCTTTGATGGAATTTGCCTATAATAATCATTTTCATAGTAGTATTGGTATGACACCATATGAGGCATTATATGGAAGAAAGTGCAGGAGTCCATTATACTGAGATAAGGAGGGTACAACAATTTTAGAAGGGCCAGACACTGTTCAAAATGCAGTGGAAAAAATTGGCATTGTGAAGGCCAAATTTAAAGCAGTACAAGATCGTCAGAAGAGCTACACTGATCAACACAAAAAAGAAATGGAATATCACATTGGTGAGAAAGTATTTTTAAAAGTCTCTCTGTGGAAAGGGGTGATGAGATTTGACAATAAGGGAAATTGAGTCTGAGGTATATTGGGCCATATGAAATTACTGGGAGAGTAGGACCACTTGCATATAAGTTGGCACTACCTCCAGAACTTTCTCAAATTCATAATGTGTTCCATGTGAGCATGTAAGAAAATATCGTTCAGATCCTACACACGTGTTGAAAGATTAAGCAGTTGAAATTTCTGATAATTTGAGTTATGTTGAAGAGCCAGTGTCTATAGTTGATCATAGAATGAAAAATTTGAGGACTCATGAGATACCTATGGTTAAAGTAATATGGAGAAATCATTCCAAAGAAGAGGTTACATGGGAAATAGAGGAAAGGATGAGAAAGCAGTATCCTCATTTGTTTAATGACAAAGGTATGGAATTTTGAGGAAAAAAATTTTATAGAGGGGGAGAATTTTCACAACCTCAACAATACATATTTAGAAGCATACACGACAAAAAACATATTCATACGAACACATACATTCATATGCATCATATCAGCATCATTGGACATCGCATAAAACATTTAGATGACAAGGAAAAGAGTCTAACAAGATATCATTTATTTATATTCATTGAAATTAGATTAAAATTTCCTATAAATTTTATAGAAATGCTAAAAGTGGATCGGTGGGAAAGATAAGTACTTAAAGTAAAGCAAACGCAGAACGAGGGGAAAAGTGTCGTTTAGTGATTATGTCATTTTTCTAAGTGAGGACCAATATTTTGCATTTAATAGTTTAGAAATATCAGTACCATAAAGTGGGAAAGTCATAGAAGAAGGACCAAATTGAAAATAAGTGCAAAAGTTTCTTATTGGACCTTTTAATGAACCATTTGTCATATGCCACCTCGTGCTTGAATTAAAACATGATAAAAACAAACTAAAACCATATAAATAATAACCATTTCGTTATTAACCATAAGAGAGGGCAAAAACGAAAGGAAAGAGAGGGAAGAAGAGAGCAATAACTGATTTGGTGAGGAAAATTCGGTGGACTCGCTAGAAATCGCCGAAAGTGAGAATAGATCAATAGTTATCGCGAAAAAGATTTGGGTACAAATTTCAAAAGCTTGATGTGTCTTTGTAGGTGTGTATGAGAGTAAGGGTAAAAACAAACATGTGGTATCTTGATAGTGGATGCTCTCATCACATGACAGGAGATCAAGCAATGTTCATTGATATCTCTTCAAAAAATTGTGGATATGTGACATTTGGTGACAATGCTAAAGCTAAAATCATTAGTGAAGGTAAGGTTGGTAAGTCTCCTAACCCAACCGTTGATAATGTATTGCTTGTTGATGGTTTGAAACACAATTTACTTAGTATCAGTCAATTTTATGACAAGGACTGCAAGGTTGTGTTTGAACCCAGTAAATACAGTGTGTTTGATTCAAAGAAGACATTTTGTTTACTAGGTTTAGACAAAATAATATATATGTTGTCGACTTTTTGGATTCTAATGTCTTTCATGAAAAATGTCTTATTGCTATGAACAATGAAACTTGGCTTTGGCATAGGAGGTTAGGACATGCAAGCATGCATACTCTTTCAAAGTTAAGAGAAAAGGATTTGATAAAAGGTTTGCCAAAACTGAGATTTGGAAAATATTTATAGTGTGATGCATATGTTAAAAGCAAGCATGTAAAATCATCCTTTAAAGCAAAAACATGATTTCAACTACTAGACCTTTAGAGCTTTTGCATTTAGATTTATTTGGTCCTACTAGGACTCAAAGTCTATGAGGAAAATCATATTGTTTGTAATTGTTGATGATTTTTTCAGGTTTACATGGGTTTTCTTCTTAGCACATAAAAATGAAGCTTTCAATGCATTTTCATCATATAGCAAACGTGTTCAAAATGAAAAAGACTACACTATTACTTCTATTAGAAGTGATAGAGATGGAGAGTTTTCATTTGAGCCATTTGAGCTGTTTTGTGAAGAGTACATCATTGAGCACAAATTTTTTGCTCCAAAGACACCTCAACAAAATGGTATTGTTGAGAGGAAAAATAGAACTCTTCAAGAAATGGCTAAGACAATATTAAATGAAAATAATTTGCCTAGGTATTTTTGGGCAGAGGCTGTCAATACAACATGCTATATTGTTAACAGGGTTTATGCACGATGCATACTCAAGAAAACACCATATGAGTTGTGAAAAGGAAAGAAACCTAACATCTCATACTTCCATGTTTTTGGCTGCAAGTGCTTTGTTCATAACAATGGAAAGAATACTTTAGGAAAATTTGATGCTAAATCAGATGAGAGTATATTTCTTAGATATTCATCCATTTCCAAAGCATATAGGGTGTATAATAAAAGATTTGAAAAATTTAAAGAGTCTATACATGTTATTTTTTATAAAACTAACAACTATATACAAAGAAGTGTGGATGATGATGATTGTAGTCCAGAGGTTGAAGACAAGATAACTGATCTCAAACTAAAAGATGAAGCTAATGACTCCATACAACCAAGCAATGACGAGTTGAAAGATGAGAAAACCAGAGAATTGCCTAAGGAATGGAGATGCGCCAAGTCACACTCAAAGGATCTTATCATTGGAGATGCATCTAAGGGATTCACGGCCAAATCAGCTATAAGAAGCTACAAACTTCGCATTCATCTCTCAGGTTGTGCCAAAGAAAATTGATCAAGCTCTAAATGACAAATACTGGATTTTATTTATGCAGGCTGAGCTGAATTAGTTTGAAAGAAATAAGGTGTGGGAGTTGGTACACGACCAGATGAAGCCATGGTAATTGGAACGAAATGGGTTTTAAAAAATAAGGAGAATAAAGAAGGAAAAATGGTTACCAATAAATCAAGGACAGTGGCTCAGGGATATTTACAAGAAGAAGGCATTGAATTCGAAGAATCCTTCGCTCTGGTGGCAAGATTTGAAGCAATCAGAATTCTCTATGCATATGCATGCTGCAAGAACTTCAAGTTGTTCCAAATGGATGTTAAGAGTGCTTTCTTGAATGGATATATCAAGGAAGAAGTTTATGTGGAACAACCACCTGATTTGTTGATCCCCACCATCCAAATCATGTCTATACGTTAAAAAAGGCTCTTTATCGTTTAAGGAAAGCTTCTAAAGCTTGGTATGAAAGGTTGAGCCAATTTTTATTAGAAAATGGTTTTTGTAGAGGTAAAATAGATAATACTCTGTTCAGTAAGCATAAACATAATGATTTATTGTTGTACACATTTATGTTGATGATATAATTTTGATGCTACTAATGAGTCTTTGTGTGATGAGTTTTCAAAGTTAATGCAAAAGGGGTTTGAAATGAGCATGATGGGAGAGCTTAGCCAATTTCTCACGTTGCAAATCAAGCAAACAAAGAAAGACATCTTCATCAACCAAAGCAAATACATTAATGACATATTGAAAAAGTATGGGATGGAGAATGCTAAAACTACTTCAACTCCTATGAGCACAACAACCAAACTCACCAAGGGTGAGCAAGGAAAATGAGTAGATAAAAAGCTTGATAGAGATATGATTGGGTCTCTCCTTTATCTTACTTCAAGTAGACCAGAAATTATGTTTAATATGTGTCTATATGCCTGTTTTCAATCTAGTCAAAGATAATCACATTTGAGTGTTGTAAAAAGAATTTTCAGATATCTAATTACAACTAAGAATGTAGGCTTATGGTATCCCAAAAATGATTGCTTTGATCTAGTTGGCTATAGTGATGTTGATCATACAGGAAGCCAATTAGATAGGAAAAGTACTTCTGATATCTACCAATTCTTAGGCAATGCACTAATGTCTTGGTTCTCAAAGAAGCAAAATTGTGTTGTATTCTCCACTGCTAAATTTGAATATATAGCAACTGGTAGTTGTGTTGCTCAAATTTTATAGATCAAGCAACAACTTTTGGATTTTGAAATCTTGTTTTCAAAAATTCCAATTAAGTGTGATCAGACTAGTGCCATCAATATCTCTAAAAACCCAATACAACATTCAAGAACAAAGCACATATACATAAGGTATCATTTTATCTGTGATCATGTTCTCAAGGGTGACATTGAACTTGAATTTGCTTTCACAACTGATTAGCTTGCTGATATTTTAACAAAACCCTTTGATGAAAATAATTTTGTGTTTATCCGTGGGAGAATTGGTATGTGTGAGTTGAATGAGTTTTGATTATTTGTGCACTATTTATGTTCATTTGCATTCATGCATACATACACATTAAAATGATCCTTGTACAAAATGAGATCACTGAAGTTGGAAGGGACAAAGCTCTAAGTATTGATTTCTATAAGTACATAGTGCATGTTGAAGCTGGTATAATGCACATAGTTGATGGTCAGTTTTGGCTTCTAAGTGCTTTGAAGAAGTGCTATGTGCATAGACAGTTGTTATCCTATGAAGAAAAATTTATGGATGCATACTACACACATTGGATAATGTAGTACGCACATTGAGAATTGCAGATCATCACTGGAAGTTGTGTGGAATTGTACAGTGCACGTTACATATCATACAAAGTGTGTTGTTGAGGAAGGCATCAGTTCTGGAATTTCAAGGGAGATAGTTCTAAGTACGTTGTACTAAGTACAAAGCACGTAGACTTTGAAGCAGTGGAACTGGTTTCAGATGATGAAACTCTACAGACGTAGAAGGACTCACGAAGTCTCCTTCTATGCACATTATGTCCAAGGTGGAGGAAAGGTCTATGTACATAGAATGGGACAAGGTACGTAAATGCCACTTTGTCTATTTTGTGTGCGTAGAACACATTGCGGTGTACGACATACTTAACCTTCCTTGTCTAATTAGTTCTACCCAAAGCCACGTCTAACTGCGTTGAATAATATGATGTGCACGTAGGTCTTCAGAGACTTATCAACAGTGTATGTAGTATGTTTTTCTATGCACGTAGGTTTTTTTTACCATCATGAAAACCTAAATCGCCCATTTTCAGATCATTCCAACATTTCTCAAATTGAAATCCTAAAACAGATCCTTCTCTAAACAAGAACTCTATTCTCTACCAAAGTCAACTCTCATACATATCCTAGCTCACAAAATACCAATCACCAAAATTTCCAAAAAAAACACCAAAACCCTAACGCACCTTACGTGCTTTCACTCTCTCTCTCTCTCAACCCGCGTAACAACAATTGTTCTAATGGCACCGAAGAAAAAGACCGAAATTCGAACGAAGGTGACTCACGACACTCCAAAAACGACCAGAGATGAAGAATCCTCTAGAGGGGTAAAAAGACCCAGAAGTTCATAGGAGCAACCAGTTTTCACAAAATCCGGTATTCCAGTCTCATCTCCATCCAAGAAAGGAAAGAAACAAAAAGGAGTGATGATGGAGGAAGAGTTTGACTCCACAAGATTTGTTGATATCAAATATGCTAAGCTCTTCACTCATTTGCAACACGTAAAGTTCTCATACTTGAAGGTTTTCGACTTCAGGTCGTTAAAAGAGGAAGGATTGGACATCGAAGAAGACTTCCGATGGTTTGGGTTAAGGGATATATGTGTCGAGGCATCAAATTACTACCCTGAGTTGATCAGGGAATTCTACGCTAATGCTCAACAGTATGTAAATGACGACATTGAAGATATTCTGTATTATCAGACAATTAGGGTAAAAAGAAGAGTTCATGGAATTTACTTTGTCATTGATGAAAAGCTATTGAACAAGTTATTCTGGCTGCCTATGGTTGGAATCAGAGTAAAGAGAGAAAAAGGTGTCAAGGAGTATATTGATATGGCAGGAAATACGATTGTTGTTGACACCACAAAAGCAGGGAATATATGTTTGATCAGTTTGGGGTTGTAAAACTGGATAAGAAGATAAAGTTGCTCGATCAGAATGACTTTGGTGTCAAGTGGAAGATGGTTCACATTGCCTTCACAAAAATCCTTCAACCGAATTCTCACACCCAATCTCATCTCACCAATCAAGATGAGATCATGATGTATATGATGATGAAAGGAGAACAAATAATTTTTTCCTGGGTGGTAGTTGATTGGATCCTTGACAAAGTAAAGAACTTCAATCTCCCTACATTCGCTGCTCCTGATAGGCAGAGAGAGGATAACATACCTTTTGGAAGCCACCTCACTCGTGTATTTCAGTTTCTCAAAATCAATTAGGGAGGATCCGATCAAACACAAGTCACTGAATCCAGAAAAATTAGAACTGAGTCTCTTCAAAACATGAAGCTCTATCGGACAGTTGGAAGAGGCTATGTTTCCCAGTCGTATATCAGAGAAGAGGACCAAATGTTCCACAAAAAGGATGAGTCCAAAAAGCTGAAGGCAGAGGAAATGATTTCCAAACAAAAAATTTCGAAGGAGAGACAGAAAGTGCAAAGGAGAGCAGCTCCTCCAACTGAGGAAATGGCACCCCCTGAACCCAAGGTAGGAAAGGGATCTCAGAGGGCTGAGGAACCATTTATCACTCAAAGCCAACTGGATGCTCTAAAGCAAGATTTTCTAGAGTTTAAAGCTTCATCTGAGGCTTTTTAGGCAGAAACCAGGGCCAAATTTGAGACAGTCATCAACTTGCTCCAAGCAAATTTCATAGCCCTAAAGTCTCTCAAAACTGAAAGGGCAGCTCCTTCTACTCTGAAGATTCCATTTCCTCCCGTTGAGAAATCAGTCGAAGAGAAGGAAAATGAGATGTGCTTGAGCAAGCGAGGGGGATTATTCGATTGTACAAGGAGCATGTTGGAGAACTTGATGAGGAAACCACAACATATGATCAGAGTCAATCCATCGAATCTGTCGAACATGATGATCCTCCACCTCCAACCATTGAAGAGATAGACTCAGGAGTCACTGGAGATCAAGAGGACCCCTCATACGCAGTCACAGAATCTACTGAGGACGAGATTCCTTCTGAGGGAGAATGTGCAGCGGAGAATGTTGATGCTGAAATGTTTGATGTGTCAGCCTCTAAGCCTGATGTGCCACTTGCAAAATAGAGCAGTCAGCCAGAGGTGAAATTGGGCCAGAAGCAAACTACCTCTGATGTACCGGTGGTTGAGGAACAACTTAACACTGAGGTGCCAGTGGTAGAACCAACAAATGCACCTGAAGAATCAGCGGTCGAGAATCAACCTAGAGCTGAGGACCCTCCTCCGATGCCCCTCTGAGCAAAAATCAGAGAAGCAACCATCCAAACGTCCTTCATCTTCTTAGCATAGATCCAACATCTACAAAGACTTATATGAGTTAAAGAAGATGAGAGAACAGTTTTTGGGGTGGTTTAGAGTTCACAATTTTCATGCAACCTTCTTATCCTCTAAGTCTAATTCAACTGACTCTAGTGTTTCTTCACCTCCATTTTCCTCCACCTCCACCTCCACCTCAACTGACTCTAGTGATTCTTCAACTCCATTTGAGTTCCATTTTCCTCCACCTCTACCTGTTTCAGACCCTGATGTTGGTCTTAACCCATCAGACACTGCCCGCGAACGAGCTCATCATAAAAGGATCAAGGCGCTAAAAAAATTGTTAGCGGAAGAGCGAGCCCAATTGGTCCCTTAAGAATTCAGAAAAATAATTCTCCCCTTTGTCTTTGCTTAAAAGTTCACCTTTGCTGGTCCCTTATTAAAAACTTTGTTGAAAACTTTTGCGAATCAAAGCAAATAACAAAGTTCTTTTCAACTAAAATTAAAGCGAAATGCTGAAGCAATAAAACAAACAATTCACACACAATATAAAGTAAATATAAAGTAAAGTAAGGAGACTAAAGATAGAGAAAATAAAGCCTCAATTTATAGTGATTCGTTCCTCATTGACATACGTCCACTCCTTGAGATCCATTCAAGAATTTAAATCTACTATCTCCTCACTTCTGAGTGGAGGAAAACTATTACACCTCTTGTTTTTACGGGCTAAACAAGAAAACTGTTACTCTCTAATTTTTGCAGGCTCAACTAGAAAACTGTTACAACCTCTATTTTTCTAAGACTCAGTAGTAATCACTTTTATTTTTCTAAGACTTAACAAGGAAATCTATCAACCCCAAGCAAAAACCTTACTTGTTACAAAATCAACCCAAGTATATCAAAGTTAAACTTACATAAACGTAGCATATGATAGCAAGTACAAATTCAGAGAATATTCAAATTCAAATCCCAAGGAATGTCATAACAATTATATTAGATTCGTTCACATCTAAAGCTTGTCTACTTGCATTGGTCCCTGACTACGTGTGTAGCTTCTTTCAGTTCAAAAATGCCACCTTTAGCCATTCAAACTACGTTAAGAGATCTACATGCCTCTGAACCGTATTATAGTTTCTCCTCATCAAGTAGAATTGCCCACTATCTGCGTAACCCTTCTACATGCGTAGGAGCTAATTGCTTATCTACGTGTCATGTATCCACGTCTGCGGACTTAGAACAAAGTCTGATGCTTGTTGTCCATTACATTCAAGTCTACGTCTTTGCTCACTTTCTGCGTGCGTATGAGCCAGTTTTACATAAGGCGACATGCATAGATAAGCCTGTACGTGCATTATGGCCACAAATCACAGATTATGCATCTTGCACTCATTTCATAGATGTTTTGTATACATCATCATCAAAACTAAAGTCAAAAATCTCCCTTTTTTTATGATAGCTGAACATACATGAATTTGAACATCTAAACAATAATGACAAATAAATTTAAGCAAGGATTTCACTCTTTGTCACTTAGTTAATCCAACAAAATAATAATTATGATGTTCAAGGCAATACGGATACCAATTGTTAAAAATATACCAATTATTAAAAATATTTAAACAAATTTATGCACCTTTCTTCCCATTTTTGTAATCATCAAAAAGATATGCAAAATCAACATTCTCACCCTTTTCCAAAAAAAAAAATATGAGAAAAATCATTTAGCACACTTAGCTCCCCCCTAAGTAAAATACATTTTTCAAAGAAATCATTTTGAAACGAAAACTCCCCCTTTTTATTTCAAAACATGCATGCCAATTTTCAAATGAATATCACATAGCATCTCCCCCTTTGAAATTCAAGAACTCAATGCATGCTAATGAATACTACATGCCATAAAACGTTTTGCAATCAATTCAAATATGCATATAGCACGCTAAATCAAATTATCTCTAACACCCATACCTATATAACATATATTCACATAAATACAATAGAACTAATAAAATTTGTCAACATATAATATATATCATATAGTACAAGTCAAATCTAGCAGACTTGGTACAAAAATGATGAGCCATTAAGATCTCATCCTCAAATACTCTATATGCACATGTCTGATGGAGAGAGAGAGTGACCGCGGCATCCCGACCTCTGTCGCGTTGGAGTATCTACAAGCCTGCAAATTGGCTCAAAAGCTAATTGCTGAACCTGAAAATTTTTTGCTCTTTATATGAGTCGCAACTCAATGAGGAACCCATCAAATATCAAACAATATATAATAAGGTACCATATATACAATCAACCCAATGTATCACAAGTAAACCATATAAGATAAGAACACCAAATAAGAATGCAATGCTATTCTGTTTTATTCGGTAATGGCACACAAAATGTCAAGTATTGCCCGGGTTTCCAATATAACAGATCCCATGGATCTTTCCAATAGAATTGACTCAAAGGTCTTACCAATATTCGATAGAATTGACCGGTAGGTCTGATCAAATAAATCAAATAAATTGCTGGCCATCCCAATGTAGTAGAATGGATTCTAGAGGTGGCTCATACGAGTTTTAGCTGCGTGTAGCACTTAGTTCCATCTACTTTCTCATATAACCATTATTTCCAACAGAATTGCAATACCTGAATACATCGACCAATATCATTCCTTTTTAACCATATGAAATCAGATGCAACACATATACACGGATGTATATCAATATCATTCCCAAATATCATTTTCAAAAACATTCTGATAACTCACATATTGAGTCCAGCATATGATCATCAATACTTCAATGCATATCAAAAAGGAATTTACCAATTGCGCATAATCAGATCATATTTATTCACCAATATCACACAATCAAATAACCAATACCAATATTTTCACATATCTCATATCAGCTCATAGCAATATCAATATATCAAACAATATAAAATATATCATATAAAGCATGTAATGGGTTCACTCACAAGACAAAACAATTTGGAGTCCTCTAGTTCATATCTAGAGCCTCGCCATAGCCCTTCTCCCCTATTACACAAGTTAACATAATTGTCTTTCAATACATAATGCATATGTACCCATATATGCATGTAATGCTTGAATGATGTGTGTTCCAATGTCAACCTGCTAATATATAACTAGACATGCAATTTGGTATGAACTATAGACTCTCGTATGTTTTATACCACTCTTATAGGCGTCTGATATTTAACGACAATTGACGAAATGCAAATTAAGCCTAGTTACACGATCTGGCCAGTTTGCATTTTCCTCTCCTGTCGACAACCAAACAGACTCATTTTATTCTCAAATGTAAACCACATATAAAACACATATAAGGGTTCACTTGTACCAAAGATCAGACTCTACGTCATTCAAATGAAGTATACGTACTATATTGAACTACTGTTTCCGCCAAAATAGACTTGTTTACACTAATTCATATCCACAGTACGTTATACTCATATGTAGCATTTGAAAATTTACAGATACATACTAGACACATAAATAAACAACTTTTATGCTTTACACCATGACTACATTCGTCTATAAATGCCTCAAACAGGGTTGCGATACAGACTGAAATCTATAACAATCAGACCCATATTTCAGTTCATAGGTGTTGTATGCTCAGTTCTTGTTCCAATCAGAATCAGACCTCTAAATACATTCTCTAATGCATATTAAGCATGTATGAATGAAGAGAAACACTTACTTCACTCCTATGATGCAATAGATGCAAAAACCTAGAAATTCATATGCTAAGCCAAAGTGTCTTTCCCCCACTTTCCTCTGCCTTTTCTTACTTTTTTGCTCTCAATTTCAGTGTTCTAAGAATGAACCAAATGAGAGTTGCTTGCCTTACAACATCCTTTATATCCTAAGCATGAGGTGGCACTTACTTAAGTGGTCCAATCAGAAACCACCATGTTTCTTCTTCCTAATATCTGGTTTCCTTATGCTCTTTACACCTATCACTCTCAAAAACTATAGATTATGCATGGTTATCAACCTAATAATATTTACACAACCACCCCTCTGAACTTAGGAAACAAACCGTTTAGACCTCTTCTTTAATAACTTCACTTTTGAACGCTTTATTACTCTCGTAACCCCCTCTAAAATATTCTAAAACCATATAGAACATGTATCAATAATATATACAATGTCAATTAAATAGGCAACTATGCACGTTATATGTGATGCATGCTCGTATGTATGAAAATTGGGTCATGGTTGTGACATT
>CAODLS011107675.1:0-10996 GCA_948243855.1 Flueggea neowawraea | reverse complement strand
TTATTTCACATTTTTACCCAAATTTATTAAAAATAATTATTCAAAAATAATTATTCCACAAATAATTATCCAAAAATAATTATTCCCAAAACTAATTATCCACCAATAATTATTCAAAATAATTACTCCAAATATAATTATCCCAAAAAAATTATAAAAATTATCCGGGGTATTACAATTACGGCTCAAACATCTAAAGCTTACAGGGTTGATTACGGATCACACATCTAAAGCCTACAATGTTGATTACGGCTCACCCCTCTAAAGCCTACAAGGTTGATTATGACTCACCTCTCTAAAGCCTACAAGGTTGATTTTGGCTCACCCCTCTAAAGCCATTACAATGTTGTTTTCTCCAGGCTCACAACAAACCTTTCTCACTCTCAAAGTGTTTTACAATACAAACAATGAAAGCTCTATGCTAGAGTTTGGTTATATGAAATTGATGCTCTTGATCTTGATCTCTAGCTTGATTTAGTGTTTTTGAGTGAGGGGAATGATAAAAATGATTGGGACTTCAAAGCATATGATCATCCACATTTTTATGCCTTTCTTTGATATATTTATAGCCTCTCCAAGTGGTATGATCGTTGGTGGAGATAAAATAGCCGTTGGAGTACATTTTTGCCCGTTGCAACTATCTGTGTCATTCTCACGTACGCCACTTTATCCTCACGTATGTTATCTGAGAATCTTTGCAACTCACGTATGTGACAATACATTTCACGTAAGTTGATAATCTTTGAGCAAGCTTTGCGTACGTGAAACTATATCTTACTTATGTTAATGACAACACACGTACGTTAACTTATTCTTACGTACGTGAAACGTGCTTTAGAGGGTTCCAGTGGCTTCTGCTTGTCTTCAGACCCTCTATCACGTACGTGACACGTTGCTAATGTACGTGAGATGCTTCTATGACTTGGTTTCATAAATCCAATCTTTCCAACGTGTTTCTATTCAACTCAAACGTTTTTCTTATCATCAAAACATGAAAAAGAACTTAATGTTGATCACCCTTGATCCAACAATCTTCCCTTTTTTTGATGATGACAAAACTTTGAAGAATTTAAGCACTACATCAAATGCAACAAATTTGATCAAGGATTTCATCATTGTCAAGAGGTTAGGATCATAAACAATGTGTGATCATGTTGAAATTTTCAGTCCCCTATCAAAAACAATTCATGCATAAAAATAAGTCTTTTTGGTTTTAACTCCCCCTTTAAAAATCAATTTGTGCATCATTTAAAATATTTTAAAAATATCATTTATCCCCCCATTAAAAATGATTGACGCTCATAATCTTCTAAACTTCTTTTCTCCCCCTTTTTAAATCAAAACAATATCAATTTAAAAGAAATGAAAAGAGTTGAGAAAATTGGGAAGATAGTACCAAATCTGACATCTCCAATGATGTAGGATATTTGCTCCAAGGTTGTTAAGCCTTCTTGAATGGAGACCCGCTCTGATACCACTTATTGGAGAATTTTTCCGGATATGTCTTGGTTGAGTTTGGAGAGCGGAAGCAAGTTGGAGTGAAGAGACAAAACAACAATGCAATTTATAGTGGTTCGAACAACCGTGCCTACGTCCACTACCTAAGTTTCACTTATGCTTTTCACTATAACGAAGATTGATTCCGGCTCAATCCAACAAAGTCTTACATCAAGGTTGATTACGGCTCACACCTCTAAACCCAACAAGGTTGATTACGGCTCCCCCTCTAAAGCCAACAAAGTTGATTGCGGCTCACACCTCTAAAGCCTACAAGGTTGATTACGGCTCACCCCTCTAAATCCTACAAGGTTGATTACGACTCACCCCTCTAAAGCCTACAAGGTTGATTACGACTCACCCCTCTAAAGCCTACAAGGTTGATTACGGCTCACATTTCTAAAGCCTACAAGGTTGATTACGACTCACCCCTCTAAAGCCTACAAGGTTGATTTCAGCTCACCTCTCTAAAGCCTACAAGGTTGATTTCGACTCATCCCTCTAAAGTCTACCCAAGGTTGATTTCGGCTCACACCTCTAAAGCCATTACAATGTTGTTTTCTCTAGGCTCACAACAAACCATTCTCACTCTCAAAGTGTTTTACAATACAAACAATGAAAGCTCTATGCTAGAGTTTGGTTGTATGAAATTGATGCTATTGATTTTGATCTCTAGCTTGAATATGGTGTTTTGGGGGTGATGGAATGAAGAATATGTTTGTGACTTCAAAGCATATGATTATCCACGTTTTTCTGTCTTTCTTTGATGTATTTATAGCCTCTCCAAGTGATATGACCGTTGGTGGAGATAAAATAGCCGTTGGAGTACATTTCTGCCCGTTGCAGCTATTTGTGTCATTATCACGTACGTCACTTTATCCTAACGTACGTTACCTGAGAATCTTTGCAACTCACGTACATGACAATACATTTCACATACGTTGATCATCTTTGAGCATATTTTGCGTACGTGAAACTATATCTTACGTACGTTAATGACAACACACGTATGTTAACTTATTCTTACGTACGTGAAACGTGTTTCAGAGGGTTCCAGTGGCTTTTGCTTATCTTCAGACCCTCTATCACGTACGTGACACGTTGCTAACGTAAGTGAGATGCTTCTGTGACTTGGTTTCGCAAATCTAAGCTTTCCAACGTGTTTCTCTTCAACTCAAACGTTTTGCTTATCATCAAAATATAAAAAGGAACTTAATGTTAATCACCTTTGATCCAACATGTTTGGCAATTATATCTTTTTGTCTCAAAGAAATAGCATAGTATTAAATATTGATAGAAACCAGGTTATAATGTATGAGTTGAAACAACCCTTGATGGCTGAGGAAGTAAGATTTTTTGAATTTGAACTTAGAGTGTTTTTCTCTGTTTATTGAAATTAATTTTGAAAAAGCAGCATTATTATTAGCGTCTTGTGATCTTGAGCACGCTAATCTATTTGTTTTTTTTACTAGTTTCTATTCTGCTTTATCTTGAAATCAATTCATTCATTTTCAGGTAGAAGATCTCTTTTCTCTAAAATATAATGGGACAAAGATGGAATCTCGTTTGGTGAATGAGTACCTTCAAGGCCCTCATGGAGTCAAATTTCAGTATTCTAGATATAACACAAATGAGCGAGTTTAGAGCAGATGTGCATCGATCTTCAGCAGGAGGGAGGAGACACGATGGCTGTATGCTTTGGTGCTTACCCGGCTGTATACATGGGAATGACTTGTTCGCAATGCATCTAAACAGCATTTAGGAACTGATGCATTGTAAACTCTTTTGCTCTGGAAAATACAATTTTCTTTTGCTGTTCTTGGAATTCGTCATTTTTTGTGTACAATACATTATGATTGTACAATAACGCATTGACTATTTAAATAATTAGGTTAGGATTTTTGAAATCATCAACTGCTAATAAACGGATGATACATTTGTTACAATGACAAATTTCAAAGTTCATGAGAAGATATAAGCCGACTATAATTGTTTGGACCTTCATAAGAAGGGGCACACAACGTTGTTTATAAATCACAGTATTCCTTTCTTTGTTACTCTACGTTCTTTGTGAATCTGTTTCATTAGCAGTTAATGTTTGTGTTAGTCTCGGTGCATTTTCTGTGACACCCTGACAGCATCTTCAATCTCGTTCAGAATGTAATTTGTATTTAATTTTGAAATATGGAGTTGACTTCCCAAGAAGTATCTTCAGTCTTGTTCAGAATTTAATTTTCTTGTTGGGAATTTTTTTTTTCATTTGGTTTAAATTATTTATTCATAAAATTAATCATTTTAAAAGTACGACCATAAATAAAATTTATTTTTCCTTTTATTAAAAGGGGCAAATTAATTTTTTGACTTTTTTAGTTTTCCTAGATAATTTACTGCCTGTGTAGTAAGGAAATAATCTCTTTTTTATTCGGCATGTTTTTAGAAAATACAGACCAAACAAGAGAAAAGTTATTCCTTCCAGAAAATTCGACTTCTTGGGTTCCTCATACCAAACAATACTTTAATGTATAAACACATACGACGCACAAAACCCTTAGAGAGGCAGTGTTTGCATTTCAGTACCCTTCCACTAACTGGCCCTTACACACTAAAACGTTTAGAGCTGTTAGAGGAGGCGATGCGTTTCACATGAAACGCATTGAAATGTTGTTCCCAACGTTAAAACAAACAGGCCCTTACACATTACTCAACTTTGAGAAGATAAACCAAAAGACTGGAGTATACATTCATCATTGAGATGATAACAAACTGAAAGTTGCTTTACAAATTCAACATAGAGATGATAACAAATTAAAAAACAATAAAAGTAAACCAATAAAATATGGAAACTGGGTTTCTCAATAGACATAAACCTTAGTCAGTAGTAGCCCCATCCCCATAGCCTGGTGGTTCAAAACCGAAAATATACATTGCGCCTAACATGTGTATCAACATTGAAATAACCGGTAACAAAGCCGTCACTGTTGACAAAAATGCAAAAACATATGCAATTGCTGCCATTAGCCAAGAAATCCATGTCTCCTTACTTTCATCATCTCCTGTTGAATCTCTCCATGTAAATTGTTTTATAGACAAGTGCAAATGCCTCAAATGTCGTAGCTTACCAAATTGCTATCTAATGTCCCTATGATAGAATTAGATCTTATGCCAAGACTCTTTAGATGCCTCAAACAGAACAACTGAGGAGGAATAGGACCACTGAATCTGTTAAAAGACATATCTAATTGGCTAGTCCTGACCTGGAACTTCACCTCCTATATCATTCTCTGCAATGTCGAAGGATTTAAGTGAACACAAACGGAAGAGTGGAATCAAAACATCCTGGCTTCTTTCCAAATTTATATTTTCACTAACTTGCATTACTGAATATTCTTTAATTAGTATCCTAATCAACACGTTATGCACTTAAGCTCTTTTTTTTTTTCTATCCTGGGGAAGAAAAAGATTATGATATGACATGGGTAATAAAACCTATTTAGTGCACTTAACCCCAATTGTAACGGAAACGTTACAGTCGTCATCAATGAAGAACATTACAGAGACATTAATGTACACTTATCAATTTGCCACCCTATAAATACACAAGAGGGGCACCATCTCGAGGTCCGTTCTACTCCCTACTACTTGCACTGATGCTCTGCCAAAATTATTATGGGCTTGAGTGTCGGGAACCATCATCCTTATTGTTCCACTCGCCGACTACGAGACATTAAGGAAGTAAAACGAGGAGAACCAAAGAGCTTTACGCGAGATGGCAACCTTGTTCCAACAATTTATTCTTCAAGCAGTCCTTACTCCCATCTTCCAGGCATATGCTCGAAGTGGAGAAGTAGTGGTAAGACATGCCGTTCTGCAAGAAAGCCATCGTCGACTTCCTCAAGTTCCAGAACATCAACATCCGTTATCTCGACAAAAGCATGTCGATGCCCCAGTGCCAAAAGCTCGAGTTGAGATTAGGAAGGAGAACTATCCAGGAGTGGTGGAAAACACTTGCAAATGAGAGCTTGGGGTTTCTCCGAAAGAAGGTTGAAGTGGAGCTCCAGTCCTCAATGAATGCTGGGGAGGTATGGACATGAAGAAGATAATCAAGTAAGTTCTCGAGCAAAGGAAGTTGGTTTCCATGAAGCAAGAACAACAATGAGCTAAAGCTCCATTCACTAAGGAGTTCATGCAAAATCACTCCCTCCGAAGTTCAAAATGCATCAATTGTCGACTATTTCAGGCAAGAAGGACTTGCACGAGCCCGTTCAGAATTATGAATCCATCATGATACTTCACGGATGAAAAAATGCCATCATGTGCTGCGTGTATAGTCAAGCATCAAGCCTGCATCAAACTAGATGCTGGCTAGTGGCTTTAGTAGTAAGACACTACAGTAGAAGAGAATATTAAGCTTGCTCGCAAGTGGGCACTCCTATTGTCGACTTGGAATAACATTATGTAGCTTCATGATCAAAAGGGAAGTTGACACCTTGGTAGTAAATGCAAACTACCATAAAATTGAGATAATAGAATCACTTGGTGAAAACGACTTTTATCCCAATGTGATTGGGAGCATATGTGAGTATGAGGTGAATTAATTGGATCCTGAAATAGCTCAAAGGATTGCCATATCATCTTTACCTAAACTGCCATCTCGATCACCTAGAGGAAAGTCCCTGAACATTAGCATGATGGAGATGATGAACTTCGCGAGGTGAAGTGGAAATGACAAACTCCGCAAGGTGGTGGAAATGATGAACTACACGAGGTAGAGTGGAGGTGATGAATTCCTTGAGGTGGAGTTGGGATGATGAACTTCACTAGGTAGTGGAGATGATGAACTCTGCAAGGTTGTGAACTCCACGAGGTGGTGGAAATGACGAACTTTGCGAGGTGGTAGAGATGATGAACTCCATGAAGTGGTGAAATCTGTGAGTTGGTCTACTCTACGAACTCATGGTCATCCAGTCCACTCTGGTCCATCCCACATACAACTTATTGTTTGGCACCACAAATTACAAGTCGCCAACCACGCTATGAACAACTCGCCGCTGGTCTGGATCCACTATAATGGCCCAAAAACATCACAACAAAGACCTAGGCACTCACAAAATTGGCGAACCTCACTTTGACTACAAAAGAAATTTCAAAAGGGTCCTTACTAATAGTACTAGCAATGAAATTCAACTTGTGCTTAAAAGAAAAAATGTCAAATCTTTCTACTCTTATATCCAGAAAGTCCGAAAAAAAGAGTGTGGAGCATTTTATACGACATGGATAATAAAACCCATTTAGTGCATTTAACTCCTAGTTGTAATGGAAATGTTACAGTTGCCATCAATGAAGAACGTTATAGAGACGTTAATGTACACTCATCAATTTACCACCCTATAAATACACAAGAGAGGCTACATGTCGAGGTATGTTCTACTTCCTACTACTTGCACTGACACTATGCCAAAATCATTACTGACTTGAGTATCGAAAATTTCTTTGGGGAGCAATCTGACTTCATTGTATTTCGTGTTTGTAAGTTTCAAGATGATATTCATGTTTCTTAATTGTTTAAGTATTTATTATTATTATTGTTCGATTTTCAAGACATCAATAGATTCAAAAGCTTGATGAATGAGTTTGAATGGACTGTGGTCTATTATTTTAGATGTTTGACTTTCAAAATGTATTGTTTTCCATTATTAGTATTGTGGTCTTATTGATAAAAGAAAGATTGGACTGTTGAATTCTGGGAAAAAAAAGAAATTGTAGGATTGAGTATTTTGAAATTTGAAGGTTTGCTCATCATTTGCTGTTTGAAATGAAATATATCTGCCAGATTGGTCGGATTGGCCTTTTGGAATATTCTTGGATGAAAGTAATGTCCAAACAAACTGACCAACCACCAAACCGCCCAACCGGACCGAACCGATTACTTGCATTTTCGTAGTTGCGTTGGTTTGATTTGGTCTACAATATTAGTGGTCAGTTTTGGTTTGGTGCTATATGTTCGATTTAAAATAGATCTTCAAAATTGACTGACCTGACTATTGCTCTCTCCCAAAGAAGAGCATCGTCTTCATACCACATCACATGAGATCATTTTTAAATTTGTTTTCTTAAGCTCTTGTAGTAAATTTTAGCAGTTGTTACCAGTGGTCTTCCTGCTTTCAACGTTGTATTTGGCTCTTACTTTTAATAAAGGCAGTATCTTCATTATCTATAAATTATTTACCAAATTCATTTTATGGCAATTTTTGTCACTTTAATTGCTTTACAATCACGGTTTTGAATAGCACAAAACCGAAAGTGGTTAAATTTTTGTGCGCTATCAGCCTTGCTTATTTTAATTTTGCGGTTTCTCGCAACTAGAGGTACCAAAGTGGGTTTTGGCCCCAACACTATTCAATTGTGCTTTCAATGTTGTGTTGTTGAACTTAGGTTGTTTACTCGATTGCTTTTAGTTGGTCTTATTGCTTTAGTATTGTAAAGTTATTTTCAACAAAAGGTTGGCGTTGCTGAAAATGTTTTGGCGTCCAATCTATATTTGGAAATTGTAAAGAGTGAGAGCCTGATTATAAATTATGAAAATTTCCTTCATTTTAGAAGCAAAAAAATCAGAATTGAACCCTAATTTTTAACCTAACGTCTCAATTTCTCTATCCTTGTCGCCCACATTCTTTTCTTCACCAATTTGACATCCACACAAAAATACAAAGAGATATTCTTTTGAAAATATTTGTATTACTTTGTGGAGTAATTACATTAGTGTCTCTAAGTTTTGATGTATTTTTTTATTGCGTTTCTAAATTTTAAAAGTGCTCCTATTGTTTCTTTAAAAATTAACTCCGTCTGTTCAGATTAACATGACACATAAGATATGACAAGGTTGCATTTGGGATACATAAAAACATGTCTGTAATGACAATTATAACCTGATCTTCATCGCCACCACTTTCGTCACCCACCACCTCCGCAAACTCTCTTGACAAAATATCCACAATCACCAAACCACAAATCATTTTCAATAGCCCCACCAAACCAGCTCTATAATTAAACCAAACCAATAGAACCAAGCCCAAAACTAACCCACATAAGTTTGCATAAACTCTCATACACATCAGATGAAAAAAAAAAGCGAATTACCAAACCTTAGAGCTGAGAAGAAGTAGCCATAGCAAAAGGAAAGGTGGTGACGTCGGCACAACTTGCGGGTGGCTCCCGTCCGCAAGCTCCGATGACACACAGCTGCAAAAGGTCTGCTCCGATGTTCTCTCTTCCTCTAGTCTTTCTTTCTTTTCTTTTTATTTTATTTCGCTCTCTCTTTTTCCTTTTTTCTGTCTTCTTTTTCTTTATTCTTAAACTTCGTGCTTCATTTTTTCTTTTCCTCAAAATTTTCAATTTTCTGTCTTTTCTTTGAAACTTTTGTTCTTCTTTTTTCTTTTTACTACTGATTTTTCTTGTTTCTTTTCTTATGAAGAGGACAAAGCAACAGAGAGGAAAAATAAAATGCAAAAAGTAGGAAGATTTGGACTGAGTCAATGGAGGTTAGAGTTGGGTGACGATTTGGTGCTGGGAGTGGTTTCTATGGTGGTGTTCGATTTTGAGTGACAGTTTTGGTGGTAGAAGTTGTTTCAATGGTGGGGTTCGGTTTTGGTGATGGAAGTGGTTTTAAGTTTCGGTGATTGTTTGGTGGTGGTGAGCAGTTTTAGAGGTGGAAGTGGTTACTAACTTGAAATTGTAGTAGTGGAGAATGGTGGTCTGAATGGAGCAAGGCATAGAGAGATGAGAGAAAAGACACAGACAAAGAGAAATGAGAAGAAGATAGAAAAAGAATACGTGGATATATCAATATTTTTCTGAGAAGATAAAAAAAAGGAATACGAGAGTATATTGGTATAGACAGAGCCACTGTTTATGAATCGACAGTTCAAGTTTAAAGAAATTATGAACTGAAATCAAACTACTTAGACTAGTTTTAGATGGTTCGGTTTCAATTTTGGTCTAATTCTGATTTGATTTGGTTTGATTGACGGTTCTAGTTCGTCTGTTTGAACAGTTCAAACTCATGTTTAAAATTTAATCAATTTTGGTCACAATTCTGTTCGGTTATACTTTTTAATCAAAATTGGACCGTTGGTAACTGTAAAAAGTGGCAATTAGAGTTGGGTCGTCTGACCTACTGGGTTGAGGCGATTTGAAGCAACGGTTAGCAGTTTGAGAGCATATTGAACCGGAAACTAGACCCACATAAACATCTACAATTGGGCCTGATTTCAATTTTGGTTTGGACCGATCCGATTTCAATTTAGACCGATCTGATTTTGAGCCAAACTGAGCTGATTCCAAAGTAGCCCTGTATACTTTCCCATTTTCTTTTAGTTTGGATGCTTATTTGAACAAAGGAAAAGAACAGAATGGAAAGAAATAAGACTTCCCTTTCTAAGGGAATTGAAAAGAAAAGAAATTATATTTCTACTCTGTATTTGATGACTTAAAACTAATTATGAAGAAAATACAATTTCCTTCGTAACAGAAATATTATTTTATTCGCGATTGGTATTTTTTAATTTTCTTTTTTAAAAGATGGTATTGTCATTTCAATACTAATTCTCCTCCTTTGGCCTCATTTCTCACTTGGTGAGAAGTCTACCAATGCATGAAGGGAATTGATTTCTCACCAATTTTAAACATTTCCTTCCAATTCCTCTATTTTATTGTTGTCCAAACAATAAAATAGAGTGAAAATTTGATTTCTTTTCTTTTCATTTTCATCAAATTCTATCAATCCAAACAAAGGCTTCAGAAAATTTTTAAACATTTTTAACTCCCACGGCCCAATGCGAGCTTTTTCAAAACGCGATAATACTTCAAGCCTCAAGAATAATTCCCATTACTTTGGCAATTATTCCCAAAGTTTCTGTTAATATCTTCTGATTTTGATTTCTTATGCGGGGCTCCTTCACGGTTTTTGCACTAGACATTCTGAGAATTGTTTGTTGAAGCTTCGTTCGCACAAAGACGACAAGTTCACTATTTTGACTAAGATGTCAGGGGAAAATGAAGGTTAGGTTGATTTTTCTTGAGAAAAATAAACACACAACCGTCACAATCCTTGCAATTTCTTGCTACGTTTCAGTCACTTTCCAGTAAATGGCTATCGCTACAAGCAGAGACCAAACAAAGAAAATCCCTCTCTTCCCAGTATTCGCACTCCTCTGCTTCGCCTCCATCTTCCTCGCCCTCTCGCTCTCCCGAAGAGCCACTCTTTCAGACCCACGCAAAACCCTTCCTCTTCCGGGTCTTGTGACTTCACCGTGGGTCGTGGATCTACGACCCGGTTGGCGACCCTCTCACTACGACTCATCTTGCAAGGAGATCTTCAAAGGCTGGAATTGCATTGCCAATAATAAATCCAATGCTCGTGAGATCACTAAGTGGCGCTGGCAGCCCGATGGGTGCGATCTCCCGCCGTTGGATCCACTTACCTTCTTGGAAGCTCACAGAG
>CAODLS011107575.1:0-16942 GCA_948243855.1 Flueggea neowawraea | reverse complement strand
TTGAATTATAATGACTATTTTGATTAATCATTAATAATTCAGCTTTGATGATTTAAGTCTTAAATATGATATAAGACATAATCCATTAATATAATGGGCTTTTAATATAAATCATTAATTATTAAGATTAAACATGCTTTGGGTTTATTATTATGTGTGACATAAATTTGACCCATGTATTTTAATCAAAGAATGATTTATTTGATGATAAAGTATCATATAATTAAAGCCCAATAATATTAAAAAGCCTATGTAAAATTCGGCAAGCCTCCTATTTTGTAGGAGAAAATTCGGCCACACACTCCTATTTTTTAGGAAAAATTATGCACATTCCTATTTTTTAGCAACCCTAATTCTCTTGTGATATGGAGTTCTTATACTTGTAGGACAAGTAAGAAGGAAACTAACAAACTTATACTAGGGTTTCACACAACTCTATATATATGTGTACATACACAATGCCGAATTAGGGAATGCTTTCTGAGGGCAAGGCATAATTTCCACATCAAAAGAGAGAAGATAATTTGTGAGGCTAGAATAGAGATTCACGTGCTAGTACACGAGACCGATCCAAGCAAGCTCGTTCGTATGGATACCTTTAGACATGTTTGCGCAAAGGCAACGTGAGAGAAAAAGGGATTCAATTTTGAATACTAAAAGCTACACCAACACTCCATTCAGTCGATCATTCGAGCATTGATTTTAAGGTAAAAATCCTAACCCTAATTGTGTATGTTGATGTGCATGGATCATTGGTGGAATTCTAGGTTTTAAAGGTTAAAAATTTTGTTATTTTCATTGCCATGTATGTTTATGAATGTCATAAAATTAGTCATGAATTTCAATAGTATCACACGTACGTTAATTTGGTCAAAATTGCATCCAGAGGCATTAGAACCTAACCTCACGTACATCACATGAAGTCTCACGTACATGAATCTTGCAAAGACCCATCACACGTACACTAAACGACGGAAAAATGTGTCTTCGAAGAAATAGGGCCTCACATACGTAAGGCATATCTTACGTATGTGAAACACCACTTACGTACATAAGAATGTGTATTACGTACATAACATTGCATCTCACGTACGTTAGACAAAATGTCACGTACATGAGTCACCTTTTCCCTCTTCTTTTGGGTTCTTTTCACTTCTAAACACGTGTCAGACATTCCCTAAGGCTTGGAAACTCAAAACCTCATGAGAATGACACCATTACACATCCTCAACACTCAAACAACACCTCAATCATCTCAAACATCAATCATAATTGGATCAGAAAGCTATCGGAATCCAAATCGAAACAGGTGAGGTATTACATTATTAGTTTAGTTGTATTCTATAGAATTGCATTGGTGTTATTGATAGAACACATATTCATGTTAAAGTTTTGAAAGAAGATGTACCAAGATATAGAGGAAGGAAAGGAATACCAACAATGAATTTACTAGCAGAATGCACCTTTGATTTGAAATTCACTTATGTGTTGCTTGGTTGGTAAGGATTTGTCTTAGTCTCAAGAATTTTAGAAAATGCATTAAGTAGAGAAGATACTCTAAAAGTTCATCGAGGTAATTTATAATAAAAATTAAGTTACTTTCATTTATTAATTTACAATTAAATGATTAATGAGTTATATTATTTTTAATTCATTCATAGGTAAATTTTATTTAGTTGATGATGGTTTTCCATTAAGATCATGATTCATTACCCCGTATCAAATTACTAGATACCATTTGAAAGAGTAATCAAACTCTCCCCCTGAAAATGCACGAGAATTGTTTAACCTTTGGCATGCATCATTGCATAATTCACTAGAAAGAGCTTTCAGAGTACTTAAAAAAAGATTTTCAATCATAGCTAGCAGAACATAGGCACATTATGATGTTGATACAAGATCTGAAATTGTGCTTGCTTGTTGCATTTTACATAACTTTTTCATGATGTATGATCCAGATGAAAATATTTTACGACAAGTAGATAACAAGTTGATGGAAAATTCTGTTGAATCTCAAGATATTGGACAAATAGCTAGAGATACATACTCTAGACAAGGAGAATAAATAAGGGATCATATAGCTTCTCACATGTGGCTTGACTATGTGTCTCGATTTTAGATCTTCTTTTAAATTTGTTTATGTTATTCTTTTATGATTTTTTTTATTTTTTTTATGGTCTTTAAATGTATTATGTTCCTCTTTCTTGTATTATGTTCATTGAATATCTTCATATGTATTATATTCATTGAATATGTATTATGTTCTTCATATGTATTATGATTTTTTTTTTCTTTATTTCGTGAACTTCATATGTATTTATTTATGGGATTGAGAACATATATTATGCTATATCTTCTTTCTTGTATTATGTTCATTGAATATTTTTTGGTTTTATGTTTTATACTATCTTATCATTGTAGATGGATTCACAATTGGAAAATGAAGTAGAATTGGTGAGCAATTCTAATGGAAAAACTAATAAATATTTCAAGTGGCCAAGAGAGATGGACATACTTCTTGTTGATTTTTTAAAAGAGGAAATGGAAGGGAATAAAGATTAGAGAAAAATTTAACAAGACAACTTGGAACAGACTTATTGTTTGTCTTAATACCGAGTTTCAAAAGATTGGAAAGACTATTGATAAGGCAAAAGCAGTGAATATGTTAAAAACTATTCAAAAACAAATGTACTTAGATGTTGAACTCTTGGATAGAAAGAGTGGCTTTAGGTGGAATGATATCACAAAGAAAATTGAAGCTACCCTCAGTGTGTGGGACAATGTAATTCAGACCTCCATTCATATATTCAAATTAAATTATGCATCATATTATAATTGACATAGTATGGATTTTTCAATATAGGTGAAACCTGATTACAAGTTGGTGCATGACAAGAACTCTATTTTTTAGAAAATGCTTGGAAATCATTTGAAAAAGATAAAGCAAGATGAGATGGTGCTGGAAGTGCAAGAGAAAAAGTTTGTAAGTGGCAAGTAGAGGAGGATATGAGCATCAATGATATTGATAAGATGCAAATGAATTTTGATCAGGTGGAGCATTTTCCCAACTTCAACTCACCATCACCAGTTGCTCAATCCTCACCAATAACTCAAGAGACGTCCCATCAGCTGCAAGACAATAATAAACATCTTCTAAAGTAACTAAGAGAAAAAAATCTGACTTAATTGCTCAAGAAATCATGGAGGTGACTACATTAATGAAAGAGATTGCAAAAGTCATCACAAATAGTAGCAAATGCATTTATTTAGCTTCTGAAATTGCAAATGAATTGAAAAGGTTGGGATTAGATAAGTGAAAATCATGGAGGCACTAGTCTTCTTAAAACCTATTGAGGATATGATTGAAGTATTTTTTGCATGTGATGATGATATCAAACTATCTTGGCTTAAGAAGAAGATGGAGGCATGGTTTAATATATGTTTAGTTTATTAACTTAGGTATTTTAGATGACATCTATTGGATATAAGTATTTTATATGAAATCTTTTTGGATATCAAGTTAATATGCATATGTATCATGTGGACTAAAATACTATTATTTCATAACTCTTTAGTTTGTAGTTAGAAATGATCGAATGTTATATTTTCAAGTTTCAAATTCTTTTTTATTGTTTCACATAATCATGATTTTTTTTACTTTGTCATATACGGATAATTATTTGATATGTTAAATAAATTTATCAATAGAATATGATTAAACAATAAACAAAAATTACATTTTATATAAAGTTATTGTAATAAAAGGTATATTAGCAAATAGATTGAAATGAATTTTCAATTCTTGATTTGTTCCAAATATGATTATAAGAAATTCAATTGAATTATATGTTTTAAGTAATAGCATATCAAACAAGATTATTCATTTGCAAATGAACTCTATGTGGAATTCATTTGCAAATAAATTTTAAATTTTAGATTCATTTATTTCAAGCGGAGTGTAAGTCTTAAACTCTAATATTTAAGTTTGGGTGTCACCAATTTTCCAGCTTAAGGTTGCTAGGTCTTGGATCTTCAAGTCTTTGACTTTTGAGATCTTCAGCTCCTTAGGTCCTCAGCTTCTCAAGTGTGCGGCTCCTGCAAGGGGAAAGGACAAGGGGTTGCTTCCCGTTCATCCTCCGACACTCAAGTTAGTTTTTGCCCCAACTAAGGGATGATGTGAAGTAAATATCACTAATCTATAAAAAGATTATGGAGGTGGAAGATGGATGACATGTTATCTGTTCTGCAAGTAGACATTCCCACATCATGAGTGGACTTTCTTATTGAACCTTTAACTAGACTTTAATATTTTGACTTTTTGTTGGGCTTATCCTATATCAATAGTTAAAAGTTTGGTTCGTTACTTCTCTTAATATTAATGAAGACGTTAAAAAAAAAAGATATGTTCCCACCTTTTAAGTGACCCACTCAAAATGAAACGCACAAAACCACCCAAATATCAGAGATTAACCAACCCTTGACCTACCTTCGAAAAATCAAGAATGATAGAAAAATAAAAACAAATCATCTTAAAATTTAGAGCTCGAATAACTGTTAAATCCTGAAAATTGGCTCAGCTTTTATTATTTGTATAGATTACTTTCAAAACCTACTACACCAGTTTATTAATAATTTACAAACCAATATGCTAAAAATAAAAAGGATCAGTTATAGGAGTTTATTGAGGAAAGTGGTAAATTGTAGCATCGTTTGTCACCTTTCTTCTTAATTGAAGTATGTATTCTTATCTTTTAGATCGACATTAACCACATCACTATTAGTCAAAATTAGCAAATTGCACGTGCTACACACTGTGCTTAGAGTTTTTTTTATAGTAATAAAAGTAATTACTCGAAATTTAAAAATAAAATATTAGAATTAATGTCTTCTATTTTTTGTAGTTTTTTAGATATGTTTTTTTTAATTACATGTATCTTTTTTGTGACTTTTTTTTCTTTATATATTCTAGGCATTTAATTTTTTTCATTCATTCATATGATGTACATCATTTTTCTCATCAACTTATTATCCTTTGAATTTTAATTCTTCCATTTATTATATTACACTTTGAATTCATTTCTATTTCACCTGCAGTAATGTGTGCCGTTATGAGAGTTTATAATTCAAAATGTTGATATTGATTTGGTGCATTAATATGATAATGTGTAGTGATCTAAATCTAGTACATATTATCTTCATGAGATATGTTGAAATTATATTTTGATGCAAACAAATGTCCTTTAACTATGATATATGAAAGTAGTATATTTCATATTAAAAGGGGTTTATCTTTAACACAAGATGTTGAGCTGTCACGGCTATATGCATATACTTGTAGCTTTTTGTTGTATATATTCAATGTAAATGAGAAGTGAATATGTGGCTGTGATTAAGCATTCGTTTAGACATTTGTATTCTATAATGGTAGAAGCTAAGTGAAGTAGTTATCTTCATAAATGGTGACCCATTAATTCGTAGACAGCTAAGTTTAAAATATATGTATGCAGGGGCGAGTGTATTTAGTGTGTTTGGAAGACGTCATTTTGGAAAAATAATGACCTTAGAACTGAGTTTGTGAGAAACGACGACGTTCCTCTTTCCACTGATTTGTAGGCAGCTAAGTTGGAGATATATGTATGTAAAAACGGATGTATAAGTGTGTTCGGAATGATGCCATTTTGAAAAAAGACCAACCTTGAAACTTAGTTTTGGAAAATACTTATACGAATCTGAAAAGGTCGATTAAAATGAATCCCAAAATACGAATATGAAATCTATATTCTATATAATAATATAAAACGCTATTAAAAAAAGGATCTAGTACACATTATAACTTGTATTTGTATCAGATTGAGCTACTCAATATATCAGCCCAAACCGTAATATGAAAAAAAAATTTCATTTATATTGTTTACCAAAACTCACAAAACAAAAAGATTAAGAAAAGGTACCTCTTGTGCTAGCCGATTGTGATTAAAATTTAATCCTACAAACATAACTTATCAGGTCAAAGAAAGCGAGGGAAAACATATTTCATGAAACCGAAGAAATAGATTATGGTCAGAAGATACCAAAACGAAAAGTTAAGAAAACATACCTGCAAAAAATGGAGGTTCAGAATGAGGTGGTGAATATATATATATATAATATACATGTACATATATGTATATATTTATATATCTATGTATACATATGTGTACACATATACATGTATGTATATATTAATATATACATGTATGTATATATTAATATATACACATATACATATATATATGTATAAATGTACATATATATATATACATTTATACATATATATATGTATATGTGTATACATATACTTACCCAAAAATTTCAGCCCAAACACTCTCCCAATCACTTGCGGTGGCCCAAGCCAACTATCAATCCAGACCCAAGCCTAATCACGAGCAAACAAGACCTCAAAGTCATACGTTAAAGTAGAAAATAGAAACAAACAAATTATTACCAGTTGCTTTGCTTAATTTGACAAGTTCCAAGTTTAAATAAATCTACTTTTGACCCAACTTGGAAATTTCCCAGGCAAGTTTGAAGTGATTGGAGCTTGCTTTGCTCTCTCTCTCTCTCTCTCTCACACACACACACATATATGTATATATATATATGTATATATTTATATACATATATATACATATATGCGTATATATATATATGTATATATATATACATATATGCGTATATATACATAATTCATGTGAACCCCCTGAACTTGTAAAAACGAAACACATAACCCCTTAGACAGCTGACATGTCATTAACTGTATATTTCAATCAGTTTTAGGCGTGTGAGAGCTTTAAAAAGGCTTATGTGGTAGTAGAAAAACTAAGTATTATCCATCTATTAAACTTGACCACTCATATTCACTCATCTTTACCAACTCAAACTGTCACGGCCCGTTTTCAGACTATGACCGCCATACGAGGCGAACCGTCTGTGGAAGCATAACCCATCTCGCACAATCATCAAAGAATCTGACATCTATCCAAATTCAAATTATTAATCTTAGCCGGCTTATAAACCATATTAAAACATTTCAACAAAAATAAGTTTTAAAAATAATAATCACGAATAATGATAAAATATAGTTATACTATCAATTACTGAATAAATAAATATAGTTAAAGACAATTAATTATTTTATTATCAAATACAAATCCATAACCCACTATAGTGTGGAGCATCTAGCAAAGCAAAACTCAGCCCAAATAATAAGGCACTCACTGCAAATAAGGCACCTTACGGAATATCTTGTGCGAGAACAAGGATAACCTGAAACATAGGATAAACATAAACAAGAAAAGGAAAAGGGGTAAGGATCCTTAGTGAGTGGATAAACACTTCAGAGCGGCACCCGACCTCTCAAAACAGTTTGAAAAATATTTCAAAAACTACGACATACATGTATGTATTCAAATACTAATATATATACATTCATATATATAGACAAAGTAGTCCAAAAATTCATTCTTACAAACCTTCGCAATCAAAGCAGATAGAAAACATTCACCAAATTATATTAAATGATTAAATGGAATAAAACATTGGGTTTTCAACATATTAATAACCATAATATTTACTTTTCATAGATACTTCAAATCCAACCGAAATAGAATCCAAATTCCAAAATATTTTCAGAGAGAAAATATTAAAACTCAATGGAACCAAGGAAAAAGGTGGAGTCATCTAGACTCGGTCATAACCATAATATTTTCTTTTGAAAATATTTACCGAAAACATATTTATTTTATTTTTTTTCAAACATTGACAAAGCATAGTATTAAAGGTTTAGTGGGACCAAAAACAAAAGGTGGAGTCCTCAAACTCAGTATTAGCCACTTAGGTAAGGATTAACCACTTAAACACCATGGTATAACCACTAAGGCACAAAGCATAGCCACTTAGGTACAAAGTATTTGCCACTGAGGCAAATGATACAACATCGGTGTATCAAAATAAGCTACTCCATAGCTGGGTGTCCCAAGCCAAAACGTTTGCCAAAAATGTATTTAAATACACATTTGAAGTGTTCAAATAAGCAGAATACATGCTTGCCGAATTTTTCGTCAAATCATACCAAACGTTCGAACAAAGTATTTATTACAAAATACTTTTGATTCCAAGAACAAAATATTTAGTACAGAGACTGTACTTATTTCAGAACAAAAATTCGTTTCAAAAAATATTCTTAAATCCCAAAAGAACATTTTGTACAAAAGATTCCTTGAAATCCATAACTCAACATTTATTGCCAAAATCGAAACAAATATTGAAACATAATATTTATTTCAAAAACCACCAAAGTTTCCACATCAAAGGTTATCACAAAAGTCAGATTATTAGAATTTCCAATCATTTAATTATTCCAAATTTCATGCTAGGGTCATAGCACAACAAAAACATATACATAGTTCAGACGACACAACCTATGTATCTGAAGTGACTACCGCACTCACCTGGACACCAAGAAAATAATCCAGATCGCGGTCCACCGATGAATAACTGGTCTCCTTGGAAACCAAACAAAGTTGGGATAAACATACAAAACAAATCAAAACAAGGTACTGTGGTTGCACCGTAATACGTGCAAATATATATACAAACCCAAATGCTTAGACAAAGCCTAAAACCCTCTTTCAGACCAAATCCAAACATCATAAATCAAATATTACACCTCGGTGTAAAATTATATTTTGCTCCCCGAACTTTGAAAAATTACAACTCAGTCCCCAAAATATTTCAAATTTAATAATGAGTCCCTAATTCTCCGAAAATCATTAATTAACCCTAAGAATCTAAAAAATATTTAATTTAATTCTTTATATATAGAAAATCCAATTTCAGTCTCCAGAATGTCTAATATCACTTTCAGTCCCTATGACAAATTATCAAAATAGTCCAACTTCCGATTCTACCGATAAAAATTGAAATGAAGTAGCCACATTGGTCAATCTGAACCTGCGGAACTCAAATGTACAATCAGTTTCTCAAAAACAACTCTAAATCTCCAAAAATTAAGCCAAAACCAAACCTAACCTAGCCCAAGCAATAACTCATCAAATCTCGTGATTTCAAGTTAGATTCATGTTAATCTAACCTCAAACAATCATAATATAACAACTCCAAACAACCATTTCATCACAATCATTCAGAAATTCAAACCCTAAGCAAATTCAACCTAAAAGGAATTTCTGAAATTAAATGTATAAAATGGATGAAATAAAGTGATTGAAACTGAAATCTTACCTCTAAAGATGCTTAGGAACGTTGGGGAAGCAATGATGAAGTAATAGGATCGATCTTAGGAACATTGGGGAAGCAATGATGAAGTGATAGGATCAATCTGAGAGTGAGAGAGAGTGAAAAATGTCGAAGACGGACGAAAAGGTCAGGTTTTTGGGGTTTAAATCGAGCTACAGATTGAAACACACCGTTTCAGCAAAAACAAAGGAAACATACATCATACAAGTGCACAATGTACTTTTTCAACTTCCACAACGTACGTTTTAGGCCTTTAATGTACATTGTTCTTCATCCAGTGGCCTCAAATCAAAGATTTTCGCTCACAACATACATTGCATAATGCTAATGTACGTTGTTAATGATCAACGTAAGTTGTACACCATAGCAATGTACGTTGATCCTCATTTCTCTAGATAACGTGCTTTGGCTTGACTGCAATGTGTGTTATCAACCTTCCAGCACATATATGCGACGTTTCTTGCTTCCGAACTTGTCCTAGACCATTCTCAAGGCTTCATAACACCTAACCTTGCAAAAATTACTTCAATTAACATCCTTAAACTTCAAATCAACATTCCAAACACCTAAATATCATTGCAAGCATTCAAATATTGGATTGAAATTGAACGAGGTTCAATCAAAATCGAATGGGGTTCAATAGAGGATCTTGTCGAAACCAAACAAAATGCTACTGAGAAACTCATCGAAACGAACGGGGTATTACACAAACCAAACTCACACCCAAACCACTCCATCTCACCTCTTCAACTCAAACCCAACAACCCACTCAAATGACACACTTATATTAACACCACCAACAACCACCACCTTCATCATCACAACATGAAACTGTTACATGAAACCATATTCGCCGCTGCCAACACCAGTTGAAGTCTGACCATTGCACCACTTCGTTGATGCTTCAAACTTCACGTCTTTGTAGATCTCATTTGGAAAGTGAAGATTGTCAGATCGCGAGGGTGGAAGAGAGTTCGAGAAGAAGGAATCATCAAAGATCGTGACAGTGACCCAAATCTCCTTCCATGGCGCTTGACAACTGTTGCATAAATTCTTATAATTGACATCAATATTGATTTGAACATTATGCTTATACTTGTGTTGAACTAACCAAATGATAAGGAGTAAAATCCTTGATCATATTTGTTGAACCAAGGGTGGTTAACATTTGGATCCCTTTTGGTTTTGATGATGAACAAAATTAACTTTGATATTTAACATTCTAAATGTGGTTGTAAAGACTTTACTCAAGTAACAAGACAACTAAATCGAGTTATCAAAGCAATCCAGAGACCAGAAGCAAACTGGAATGACAGAGTCGATTGTGAAGAATACTTAACTCGAGTTATCCGAAAAAATAACTCAAGTTGAATGGTGATCACATAACTCAAGTAAACCGTTGAAATAACTCGAGTTAAATGACTTGTCCAGACAAACCAAGTGTCCCGAAGAAAAATCAGCCATCAGGCCTGGAAATTCAACTTGAGTAATATTAGTATCTAACTCGAGTTGTGAAGGGCTCAAATAACTCGAGTTGAAGGGAAACTTAACTCGAGTAAGAGGATCACCTAGAAGCTACTGATCAATCTACAACTCGAGTAAGAAAATGCATAACTCGAGTTGTTCAAATACTAGGCAACTCGAGCTAAATTAAGGATAAGTCGAGTTAAATATCTTAGAGTAAATTTAACTCGAGTAAGATTCTTGTATAACTCGAGTAAGAGCTCGGAGGCAAAAAGACAAACATACAAGGGTTCAAATGTCGAGGTTCCAACGGTCATAAAAAATGGCTAACTCGAGTAAGTCATTATATAACTCGAGTTACATGCTTTAAGGGTTGTTTTCTTCAAATGGATAACTCGAGTAATCCAAATCTATAACTCAAGTTAAAGGTTACGTCAGAGCATTAAATGAAAGGCTGCTCTATCTCACAACGGCTACATTCAATCCTCCAACGACCATATCGACTTGGAAAGCTATAAATACACTCAAGACATATCAGAGAACAAGTTGTTAACCATTGGCAAACATCTTACAACAACATCAAACTTTCTTGTGCTCAATCTTGCAAATCATTCATATACTTCTCAAAAGGGTTTTACACTTGCAAATTCATTGTTGCTTGAGAGTGTTAATTATTGATTTCGTTCTTCATTGTCAATCATATATTTGTATTTTAGAGAGGAATAGTTTTCTTATTTATCTAGAAAACAAGGGTTGTATTGATAGAGATTTAATCTTGCATCCATTTAAGTAAGAGGTTGTAGAGGTCTAATCTTGCACCCATTGAAGCAAGAGTTTGTAGAGGTTTAATCTTGCATCCATTGAAGCAAGAGTCATAGTGGATTCAAATTCTCAAGGGGAAGCTTGAGGAGTAGACGTAGGCTAAGAGGGCCGAACCACTATATATTGCGGATTTGATTTCTTTATCCATTTTCTCTTTACATTATTTATTGTTTGTGTGAATTGGATAAATTGTTCTTACTTTTCTTTTGCTTATTTTGAATATTTTGATAATTGCAAAAACGTTTTTAAACAAGTTTTAAAAGTCAAAAATCCAATTCACCCCTTCTTGGATTACCATTTCGGGCCAACATCTTCTTTTGATTCATAAATAAACACATTTTTTTCTTTTTTACGTAATTACATATTTTTCTTGTGATGAAGGAAACAATTATCACATATTAAAAGTTTTTTTTTCATTTTTTAATTACATGTAATGCATTTTTAAATAAGAGTAATTATTTATTTTTAGCGTCATCTAAAAAATATCTAATCTCAACCCTACATAAAAGGGGGAAAAAAAAGATAATGGCAATTTTAAGAGGAAAAACACATAAATGTGTTATGAGATATAAGAATTCACCGTTTCCATATAAAAAAATATAAAACACCTTTATAGGGGTAAAATTGAAAAAGACCAATAAAATTACAATCTATCTCAATCTACCAAATCTACTATAATTTGCCAAACACAATTTAATTTTGTAATCTATCGACTCAATCTACTTAAAATAAACACACCAACGTACTTTTCAAATCATCAAAGAACAAATTTAATTTCAACCCAAAAAAGTAAAAAAATATATATAAGTAAAACAATCTACTCAAACAAAATGTAACTTGAAATAATAAGGTAAAAATGTAACTAAACAAATTTTCATATTGCTCACGTCAATGTAAAACAGTCATACAGTTTCATACATACGTGAATGGTCTAAATTTTGCAAAAGAAATAAAATTCAATCTGGATCGTCCATGTATCTCCCACATTGAAAATCTCTCATACCATAACCTATCACGTATTGACCTCAGTTATGGTATCGATGGTTTATACTTATAGTACAGGAGGCATGAAGATGGCTCAAATCTTTAAAATATTTAATGAAAAACTAACCTGTCTATAATCAGTCCTTAGAGAAAAATTTCCACCCATGACACTACCCTGAGAAGACTAAGGATGAAAAGATTGAAGAGGAATATGTTGCTGCTTAGACTGATTGTTGCAGAGCGGGATGGTTCGATCTTCGATGCGATGCTACCGCTTGGGGAGATTGGTGCAGGGCAGGGATGGTTGGATGTAGTGCAGTGCAGGATAATGGAGGAAACTCCATTTGACGCTCTTGGCTAGTCTCCAATTCACAAAAGAATCGGTAATAGCATTGAGAATGTCAATCCCAAGATATATTGAAAAGGAGTGCAAAATTATCCTCATTGGTAACTCTCCTGGTAGATAATTCTCTCTATAGAGAGCAATATCACCATTATTGTGCTCTTGGCCGTTGTTGCAATCTCAATGATTAGACTTATTAAGAAAAATTAGAATTATTTCTTAATAAAGTCTTATTTCTATATGCCAAAGTTCAAACAGTGTAATGACTTAAAGTCAACTGTCTAAACAATTTTCAGGTCCAAATCATTGGTTCAAAAAAGTTAAACTAAATTGTCTAAAAATTTGATCTTAGTCGTTATAAACCAAGTCAAACTGTTACTCCCAAGCGATAGGACATATTATATTATCTTCCCTTAAATTCACAACGTCCTTGTTGTGTTAACTCATCTTAATCACAGATCGAAGCCTTAGCTGCTATGGTGCACTGGTGGTTAGTTCCTCCATCTTTTCGAACCTGCCAGTCATGCAAAGTTTGACCCACATTAGTTCTAATATCACTTGTAACGACCTAGATTCAACTGGGTTAGATAACTTCCAACCCAAAACACTAACCCCATTAACCCAAGTTGTCTAGTAGTTAGATTTAATTATTATAAATTGAATCAAATTATCATTCTCAAGTGATGTATGATATTAAAGGTAACTTTTTTCTAGGCTAGTTAACTCAAGTTGTCTAGTAGTTGGATCTAGGTGGTTACAGATGATATCAAAGCCAACCTAGGTCAGACTTGTGCATGGATGGCAAGCTCAAGGAAATGGAGGACCAAGCCACCAGTGTAGTACCAAAACACTTAGGGTTTGATCTGGGATTGAGAAGAGTTGGCACAACGAGTACATTGCGAGATAAACAGAGAGAAAATGCAATATCTCACATTGGCTTGGGGGTGATATTTTGACTTGGTTTATAATGACTAATATCAACCTACTAGACAACTTGAATTAAACTTTTTAAACCTGTAATTTGGACCTGAAAATTATATAGGTTAGTCGAATCTAGATCGCTACAAACAGTACATTCGAGAATAGGTTCCCCATTTGCAAAAAAAAAAAAGGAATAGGCCCCGCAAGGATATTAATGGAAATTATCTACGATTTGAGTTATACATGTGTAGAATCCATGTATTATTCACTCTTAGAATACAAGTTATCATAAAATGAGCACGAGTCCCTTTGCTTCTTGTTTCGAACATGCAAAGGAACCAAAAATAACAAACTTAATGAAAAATAGAAACTACTACTATGTTTGAAACAAATAAATCTAAAATTTGAAATTTATTTGTAAATGAATTCCACATAGAATTTATTTGCAAATGAATTATCTTGTTTGGTATGCTATTTGAAAATCTCATAATCATGTTTGGAACAAATCAAGAATTGAAAATTCATTTCAATCTATTCCCTAATATACCCTTCATTACAATAACTTTATATAAAATATAATTTTTGTTTATTTTTTAATCATATTCTATTGATAAATTTATTTAATATATTAAATAATTATCCAGATATGACAAAATTAAAAAAATCATAATTATGAGAAACGATAAAAATGATATTATATCAAACAAATGGTATTCATAGGAGCAATATCAGTATTCCTATATTGAGCAATATTTTCGAAATCACTGAGGTCACATGTGCTACCTTTGTTCTTGAATAAGAATATCTAATTGTAGGCTTCAGTTACAATCACTGACCTCAATGTCTAAATCTGATTAATTTAGGATTTTTAAAATTTTTAAATTGCACCAAATAATATACTACAGTACGTCTTGATATTGTAGTTTCATACGAAATAATGAACTTGAATGGTATATAAGGGGACAAAAATTGTGAGGAGGGAGACCAGAGTAAGAATGGTGAAAAAAAAAACCCATGACAGATTTGTTCTTAGTCTAGATAAAGGACATGAATAGTTTTGGAATAAGTGAAAAAGAGCAGAGTTAATTTTGGCTTGTAAAATGTTTTGTGAAATTCATTTCGAAATCCCACCTATTTTGTTAGAAATCGGTTTAGTTATGTTTAATTCCACAAAATTCAATTCTTAGAATTGAAATGAACACTTTTTTGTCTTCTAAACATAAAAAATTAGAATTACAAATGAATTCTACAAATTTTTGCGGAATTCATTTGTTCCAAACAGGAGGTACATAAGAAATTTTTTTTTTCAACTTTCTTTACCTCTTAGTTACACAATCTTACATGAGCAAGCTAAATCAACATTTGTTGTAAGTACCGTCTAACACTAAGAGATCGATCAAAAGTTCAATTTACATGTATGGACCACATTGTTGACGATCTTGTCAATTAACAGAAGTTACAAGCCACCAACTAGTGTACAATCAAGTGAGAATAATACATGACTTGTTAATTACCCGGAAAGCAAGGTGATGAATATTGTCATGCTGCTACTAACAAGAATCATAATCCAACCTCTGCTTGTTCTCCATACTTTACTCGGCTGTGAAGCTCCTAAAAATGTTAAGACTCTAGCTTACACGAGTTTGACGGTTGCAAGGCATAGAAAGAACAGATTCACCGATACAACGGCAAGCTCTTTGCTTTCCAAATTTTCTTGATCTTTCGCTACTTTTTCAAAGTCGAATCTGTTTCAAGAAAGTAGAGGTCAAAGAAATCGTATAGATTACATAAAATGAATGAACATTTGATGATAAAAGTGATAACAGTGGTGCTTAAAATGATATTAAGCCTGGATTTATTGTCAAACCTGAGCATCATGTTTTCTCTGATGAATACATCAATTCGAGAAAAAATAACAGATTTCCACGACTCAAGATCTTTGAGTCCTTTAACCTGAAATCAAAATCAAAAGTTCCATCAATTTTAGGAACTTTCTTGCACTAACGACAGAAATGTGAAGCAGATAGTACCTTATTCTCTTTCCTTCATATGAAATCCTTAATTTCCATTCCAGTTTTATCCAGACGCGATGAAATTCTTGATAGTTCTCTATCAATCTCCGGTAATATGTCTCCTTGTCTACGATTGAGTCCTTTGGTATAAACCTCTAGCACGGACAAGTTCAGCTCGAGTGACCTCACTTTTTGCATCAGAATCTTCAGAACAGCATCACCATGCATTCTGCTAACAGGTGGTTGTCTGACTTCAGCTACAAGTTCAGGAATCTTGGTTACAGCCACAGGATTCTTGATTGAATTTGCGCCAATTTCTCGAGCGTCATTGATGCTTTCTGTTCCATTTTGAGAGCTTCCATTGATTTCCTTGTCAATGGGACCTAATTTCGGCATTGTAGATCCTGCTGATCCAGTCGGATTAGGCTTCGGCAACTTGTTAGGACCAGATCCGTCCATCGAAACGAAAAGGTCTTCTAGCATTCTTTCAATTGCATCCACTCCATGAACCTCAACAACACTCATTGTGCAATAAAATTCTGACCCATAATGACTTAATAAATTCAACTTCAAGTACCTGATCCATTTGGGTTCAGGAAGCTTGAAATCCTGAATGTGCTTGACATTTGCAGCAGTTAAATTTCCCAAATGAGTCCAGCTCTCTGTTGGATAATTCAAACTTCCTGACAGAACAAAATCCTTAAATTAGACGAATAATGCTCGAAATTTGCGATCTTGACAATGTCTACTAATGTCTCCTCCGAAAGCTCAATCACCACAAACTTCTCCCTAACAGAACAAGGATTTCTCAGGTACTTGTCGTGATCCTTGCCGAGAATGTTGCAGGCTCCTTTTGCTTCCTTATTATGTGCTACAACCTTTGCTCCTTTCATTGCAGAGGCATAGTTGTATTCTTTTCCATCATGTTCAAGCCTGTGAGTGATGTTGACAAGCTGATTAGTATGCACTCCATTACCTTTTTCTTGCCTTGATATGTTGTGAAACTCATTGAGATTAAGATAATTGGAATGTTGGGATCTTGCAGTACTTGACATTTCTTTTGTTTTACCAGTTTTCCAGTCTTCAGGATTTTCCAGTTGAC
>CAODLS011107364.1:0-27527 GCA_948243855.1 Flueggea neowawraea | reverse complement strand
GCATGGTTGGGTGATTGTTGTAGTTAAGCGTGAGTTGGAAGCTGGTGTCAAGATATTGGACGTGAGGGAATGTGATGATATCCTCAATATGAATTGAATTTTTGACATGGTATGTCACTTTGAATCGTTTTGTGTAACGGGTGTGCTTTCGACTGCTAATTTAGGGAAAATCCTGTTAGCGCGATAAATATTTCAGGAGTTGGGACTGTAAATGTATAAGGAAGTTTGAAGGTACGATTGAGAATCATACGTCGGAAGAAATTAACGGATAATTCTGGAAGTAGTGAACAACAATTGAGGGTTCATATTCGAATGATATCAGAAGTGAGACTTTTGATGATCATGGATGTGATCCAAATCAAATTGTAATTAAGAGGATGAGTTTATGGGTTCAATGCAATTGGAATCTGAACCTGAGTTGTTAGAAGAGCAATTTCTGGGAATCCTATAAACCATCTTTGTTCATATTATTTGTATCTGTTCTATCTCTTGGGTACTCTGTGACTGCAATTGGAATTTTATTGGTAGTTGCAGTCTAAATTTGATAACTCTATCGGATAACGTCTGGTCATTCCTCTTTCACTTCGTGTGTGTGCCTATCTGTTGGAATCTCTGTAGTCTGATCTTTGATAAGTGTCTGAGTGGTGATCTTTGACACATAACTTTTGACTATGAGAATATGAATTTTGGACTCTCGGTGCTCTGCATATGTTTGTATCACCTGTGTTTGCATTTGCATAGTATGTATTCTACCTGTCTGTCTTCATGTTTGGGTACCAATGGGTTGGTACATTAATTGGGTATCAGCTAGTTTCGTTGTGAGTGCTCTGTTCGAATTATGGATTATGACCTAATTTAGAGATTTAGGTTTGATTCTTGAAATTTGGATGATAGAGTTTGAATAAATTGAAAATTTGAGCTCTATTAGTATTTTGTATATCTCAGTAATCTTTCTGATCTAAATCTTCTGAAAATTCGAGGACGAATTTCTTTTGAGGGGGGAAGTATGTAATAACTTGATTTTTTTCGACTATTTTTCTGGTAAATTTTCGGTTGAAATTTTTTTTCGAATTGATTATTTTTGACGGATTAATTTTAATTTGAAATATCATTAAATTAATTAATGATATTTTGGAGTGTTAAATTTTTCTTTGGTGTTAATATGATTTTTGAAGTGTATTGGGGAGTTAAATTGAGTGAAAAATGGTTGGAATTGAAAAAAAGAAGAAAATTGAAAGAAAAGAAAATAGGAGGCTGAACTACAGGTCGTTCAGTGTTTGGTCCAAATGGCGTGTCGTTTGGCTTGTGTGCACTATCGTTCGGTTGAAGCAAAAACAACGCATCGTTCGCTGGAGAGGAAGCTGTTGTTCGCGCGAGAAGGCTGTCGTCTGGGGGCGTGATTCCGACTGTGAACGACAAGTCGTTCGACTTGTCTGGAGCTGTTTTTTTGTAGCAAAACGACGTCGTTTTGATGGGTTAATTTTAAAACCCATATTTTCTTCTTCTCTTCTTATGCGTTTTTCTTTCTCTTCTTCTTCCACAACTGACTCTCTCTCTTTCTCTCTCACGATCTGACTCTCTCTCTCTCATCTCTCTGTCTTCCTAGTCGGCCGGACGAGCTAACCGAGGTAATCTTTCTCTCTCCTCTTTTCTTTGGTGATTTTTCTTGCGTTTTGGGAGAGTTGACCGAATGGAAATTTTTAAATTTTGAGAGTGATTTTTGATGGTTTTCGGATGGATTTTTGTGGGGTTTTGATGGGGAGAGTTGGAAGAACATGAATCTACGTTAGGAATGAAAGATTTGAGGATTTTTGATGAAAAGGGTAATTTGGTCCGAAATTAGTTTTGATCATTTGACTATGTTTTTGGATGAACCAATGTTTGATTTAGACTCCTTATGTGATTTTGGGTTATGCTTAGCTCGGGATTAGGGACCATTTGGTGTTGTTTTGTAGCGAGAGGACTAAAAATAAAGTTTTCCAAATTCCGAGCATGTTGAGGACTGAACTTGATATTTGACATTTAGGGACTGAATTTGATATTGTGCGTAGTGGCAGAATTGTAATTTTGAAGAACTTAGGGTTAAATTGTAATTTTAAAAATTTGAGGGATTAAATATTAATTTTAAATTACTTAGAGAATTTATTTAGAAATTCTGAAAGGTTTGAAGACTAAGTTATAATTTTCTGATGTTTTGAAAATTAAATAGTAATTTTGAAAAGTTCAGGAACTGATTTATAGTTTTACACCAGGAAGTAATAATTAGACATTTGTGTTAGACTTTGGACCGAAATAATTTTTGAGGTTGTTAGAGTGTTTGGGTTGCATATGCATTTGCATGTATTTCAGTACAGACACGGTGCCATGTCTAATTTGTGAATATTTTGTTTGTTCTAGCTCTGCGTGATTTCTGAGGAGACCATTCATTCACCAGTGGACCGTGCTCGGGATTATTGCTCGGCGTCCAGGTGAGTATGGTGACACTTTAGACACGTAGGCTGTGTCCTCTAAAATTTGTATATTTTTGTTGTGCTGAACTTTGCATGAAATTGAAATTAATAAATGATAGAGAATCCTAAAAATAAGATATATGTGATAACTTTGGGTGTGAAAACCAGTTTTGAAAATTATTTTGTTTCCGAAAAATAAATATTAACTTTGTTTTGGGACACCTAACTACGTAATAACGTAGTTTTGATCCGACATAGTTGTATCATTTGCCTGAGTGACTATATTTGTGCCTTAGTGACTATATTATACTCGCCTTAATGGCTGTATTATATTATATCATGGTGCCTTAATGACTAATCTTCGCCTTAGTGGCTAATACCGAGTTTGAGTAACTCGATGAATATGAGATTTGAGTCCCAGTATGAAAATGTTTTGAACAACAATTTGAAAGATGTTTTTGAAATTACTCTCTGAAAAATCTTTTGGAATTTATTATGAAAAATACTTCGGTATTTAACTTTGAAAATACTTTGGTATTTAACTCTGAAAATAAATTTTATCTCTGAAAATATTTAGGTATTTTTCTCTGAAATTATTTGGAAAGTAAACATGAATTTCAGAAAGTATTTGAAAGAAAACATTTTGACTATTTTGGATTTGACAAATTAAATATGTTATTTAATTTCTTCGTCTAATCAATTTATGTAATTGTTTGTTGTCTGCTCTGTATGTGAAAGGATTTTAAAGTGAATTTTTGAAAGAATCTATTTATATATACGGGTGTATATATATACGATATTAATTGGATATATACATACATGTGGTAGTTTTCGAAAATGTTTTCAAAACCCTTTTGAGGAGCCTGTGCCGCTCTTTTGTGTTATCCGCTCACTAGGGAAGCTTACCCTTTTATTTTTCTTGTCTTTGTTCTACTTCACTTTCAAGGTAGGCCGAACATGTACTGATGTGACAATTCCAATGATTGGAATTAATGTTCAGGCGTGAACGTGGACCAACTCCTCTCACACCACACCATTTCTATTTGAAATCTTTAGTCTCTTCAAAATTTAGTGTCAAGAATAGCAAATAATAGATGGAATATTTGTTTAAGAAAATCTAATTCGCTCTTGAAAAAATAGTCAACAATTAGGGATAGTTTGCTGATTTTATAATTAAAAGCGAATGAATTAGCTTCTGATATCATATTAAAAGTCTTATACCATCTAAAAGTTAGCTATTACGAAGAGATTTATCTAACTGTATCATTAGTTAATTTGGATTCTTAAAACTTTCAATCTAAAATAAGACTACGACTATGTTTAACGACTAAGGGTGACAATTCGTGTTGTGTCGTGCATAATTGGGTCGTGTTAAGACACATATATGACACGATTAGGCTTAACCCCAACACGACACGATTAATTAATAGTGTCAAAACTATAAACACAAACACAACACATTTTTGAAGCATGTTACACAACACGACCCATATAACCTGTTAATTGTTATTCAAGTCAAGTATCATATGTTACACGATAATACTCATTTAACACGTGAAGCCTGTTTATAATACACAAATACCCAATTAGTAATAGAAGTCCACAAATCACCAGTTAGACAAATCATTCTCGGAGTTTCTTCAAGCAAACTTTTCATCCTAGCCTTTTATCTCTTAAACATTTTAAACAAATTAGATTTCACAGTATTTCTTGAAATCATTATTACTTCTGGATGCAAATAAGATAACAATGCTCTAACAATAATATATTCTACAAAAGATAAAGGCAATTCATGCATCATAATAGCAACAGTAAGCAATTTATGATATTTTTTCAACTGCAAAACTAGTAGATCTAATGGACAAATTCTAACCAACAATCAACTGACCAACATTACGAGTATCCCTCCTAATACAAGATTGAATGTGACGTTTCAAGTTATATGTTCTGTATTTATTGTCACAAATAAAAATGGCTCCACATTTTTTGCATTTGCACCTTTGCAATTCATCTACTAACTTTTCTGTTATTCTTTCAAAGAAACCCCCAGACCGAAAAAGTTAAATTTCTTGGGTGTTTTTCTTTTGATTTCGTCTTTTGCACTTCATACGCTTCTAGTTCTACAACATCATCTTCTACATTAGCTGTCAAATCTATGTTTGATTCAAGATTCATACTATTTCCATTACTATCCATCTGTAAATAAAAATTACAATTAAATTTAAAAATATTATTAATGAATATCAAAATCACTAATTATTACTTCCTCAAATACAAGAGTAGCATCAAATAAATAAATAAATATACGTATGTGAAATAAAGGAAGAAAACAAATATTTAATTAATGCAGAAAAATAATTTTGTCATTAATTAGTTAAAGAACTACGTACTATGATAAAGAAAGGATAAAATTTTTAATATGGCACAGAGAGGAGAGGGACATCAACGCAGAGAATGGAGGAGGAGAGGGACAACAACGCAGAGGGTAGCGGCCTTTCTTTTTTTTTTTTAAGAAGAGGGTCACAACATTAAGATGAGAGAATGGAAAAAAAATGGAAGCTCTTATAGTTAGGATAAATTTTGTTAAATGTGTTTAAGTGTATATAATTATATCGTGTAACATGTTAACCCGTTTAACACAGTTAAGTTAAACGTGTCATAAACGGGTTAGGAGGATTGGACCTGTTTAACCTTGATTTTTTTCCGTGTTATATACAGGTCAACCTGTTTATGACCCAACCTATTTAACTTCATATCGGGTAATATCATTTAATCGGGTCGTCCACAAAATTGTCGGCCCTAGTTAGGACCAATGTTTCAATCACTTTTCGTATAACAATGGAAATTTAATGTTTGCTTCAATGTTTGGATTACGCAAAATACACATATATAGTGGACAAAACGCATAAACTTGAGATTGTATTTGTTAAGGCGAATAGCTCATTATTGGAGGAGTTCATGAATCCATTTTTAAGAGTTAAACTTTTCAATTTTTTTGTGTTTATTTTTTCGTTATTTTATTTTTGCTGTGCTTTGATCAATAAATTATTCATATCACAATTATTTTTATATATTTTTCAATAATATTTTTAAATTTACAACATAAATGACCCCAGTATTTAGAAAATTTTAAAATTATATTTAAAAATTAAATTATTTTTAATGATAATTTCACATATCAATAGCAACAAGTTTTAATATATAATCCAAACACTAAAATTAAGTATTAATATTTTAATAGCTCCTTTAATAGGATCAGCAGCAGCAGCAACAACAATTACAAATCTTAATAGTTAAATTAAACTGGCCTAAAATAGAAAAAAATAATCACTTGAAGGGTAAAATTTAGCGTCTTCAAAAGAAAGTTTAATTCAGTTCTCAAGGGCTAACTACTAGCTAGGAAGAGGTTTTCCCAACTGTATAAATGATGCATTACATATGAATTTGTTCGATTAAAAAGTTGATGAAAAATTAAGAGATTGTAGAATTTTTTTATAGTTGTTGTCCACGATATTTGAATCCAGTTTCCAGTCTACAAGTATTGTAGAATTTCTTACACTACAGCATATTATTACACCAATTTCTTTCCATTATAGTTATAGATTAATATTAACATTTAAGGACTTGTTTGTTTTACATGGTATTTAGCATCTTCTTTATACAAATAATATATGACATTGAACATAGTTTTCTGTCTTATTATTATTTATATTATTCTTTATTCATTAAATATTATCTACTGTTTAGTTAATCTCTTCAAGTTTAAGTCGATTATACACACCATTTTGATCCCATGCAATATGCGGTTCCCACATCATTGAGACTACAGTTGAGTTGGATAGCTTTCTGTTGGAGAATTTTCTGGGGATGCCTTGGTTGAGTTTGTAGAGCGGAAGCGAGTTAGAGTGAAGAGAGAAAACAACACCGCAATTTATAGTGGTTCGACCAACTATGCCTACGTCCACTACCTAAGTCTCACTTAGGCTTTTCACTATAACAGAGATTGATTCCGGCTCAATCCAACAAAGCCTTACACCAAGGTTGATTGCGACTCACATCTCTAAAGCCAACAAGGTTGATTACGACTCATCCTCTGAAGCCTGCAAGGTTGATTACGGTTCACCCCTCTAAGGCAAACAAGGTTGATTACGGCTCACCCCTCAAAAGCCTACATAAGGTTGATTTCGGCTCATACCTCTAAAGCCTCACAATGTTGTTTTCTCTAGGTTCACAACAAACCTTTCTCACTCTCAAAGTGTTTACAAAAACATTTGTAAAAAATGAAAGCTCTATGCTAGAGTTTGGTTGTATGAAATTGATGCTTGAATCTTGATCCCTAGCTTGATTTGGTGTTTTGGAGTGAGGGAATGATGAAAATGATTGGGACTTGAATCCGTATGATCGTCCACGTTTTTCTGCCCTTCCTTGATGTATTTATAGCATCTTCAAGTGATATGACCATTGGTGGAGATAAAATAGCCGTTGGAGTACATTTTTGCCCGTTGCAGCTATCTATGCCATTCTCATGTACGTCACTTTATCCTCACGTACGTTACCTGAGAATCTTTGCATCTCACGTACATGTGTTGTTAATCTCATGTACGTTGATCAAGCTCCAGCATGATTCACGTACGTCAACTCTTATCTTGCATACGTTAGATGTGTCTCACGTACGTTAGTATATTCTCATGTACGTGAGTTTGCTCTTTTCATGATTCAATTTGCTTCTTCTTGTCTTCACGCCTTATCTCACGTACGTGACTATTTATTGACGTACGTGAAGCACTTGCAGTGGCTTATTTCACAACTCTGAACTTTCCAACTTGTTTCTCTTCAAGTCAAACATTTTGCTTATCATCAAAATATAAAAAGGAACTTAATGTTGATCACCCTTAATCCAACAATCTCCCCCTTTTTGATGATGACAAAACCTTGAAGAATTTAAAGCACTACATCAAAGGCAATGAATTTGATCAAGGATTTCATCATTGTCAAGAGGTTAGGATCATAAACAATGTGTGATCATGTTGAAAATTTCACTCCCCTATCAAAAACAATTCATGCATAAAAATAAGTATTTTTGGTTTTAACTCTCCATTTAAAAACCAATTTATGCATCATTTAAAATATTTTGAAAACATCATTTCTCCCCCAATTGAAAAAAATTTGGTGCATAATTATTAAAACTTCTTTTCTCCCCCTATTTAAAACAAAACAATATCAATAAAAATGAGAGAAGTTGAAAGAGTTGAAAAGATAATATCAATGTTGGCATCTCCAATGATGTAGGATCTTTTCTCCAAGGTTGTTAAGCCTTCTTGAACGGAGACCAGCTCTGATACCATTTTTTGGAGAATTTTTCGGGGATGCCTTGGTTGAGTTTGTAGAGCGGAAGCGAGTTGAAGTAAAGAGAGAAAACAACACTGCAATTTATAGTAGTTCGTCTCACACCTCTAAAGCCAACAAGGTTGATTACGACTCATCCCTCTAAAGCCTACAAGGTTGATTACGGCTCACCCCTCTAAAGCCTACACAAGGTTGATTCCGGATCATACCTCTAAAGCCTCACAATGTTGTTTTCTCTAGGTTCACAACAAACCTTTCTCACTCTCAAAGTGTTTACAAAAATATTTGCAAAAAATGAAAGCTCTATGCTAGAGTTTGGTTGTATGAAATTGATGCTTGAATCTTGATCTCTAACTTGATTTGGTGTTTTGGAGTGAGGGGAATGATGAAAATGATTGGGACTTGAATCCATATGATCATCCACGTTTTTCTGTCCTTCCTTGATGTATTTACAGCCTCTCCAAGTGATATGACCGTTGGTGGAGATAAAATAGCCGTTGGAGTACATTTATGCCCATTACAGCTATATGTGCGATTCTCACGTACGTCACTTTATCCTCACGTACGTTACCTGAGAATATTTGCATCTCACGTACATGTGTCGTTAATCTCACGTACGTTGATCAAGCTCCAACATGATTCACGTACGTCAACGTTTATCTTGCGTACGTTATATGCGTCTAACGTACGTTAGTATATTCTCACGTACGTGAGTTTGCTTTTTTCATCATTCAATTTGTTTCTGCTTGTCTTCACGCCTTATCTCACGTACGTGACTATTTATTGACGTATGTGAATCACTTGCAGTGGCTTGTTTCACAACTCCGAGCTTTCCAACTTGATTCTCTTCAAGTCAAATGTTTTGCTTATCATCAAAACATAAAAAGAAACTTAATGTTGATCACTCTTGATCCAACAATTTCAGCTTTCGGTGATGCACGTTGATGCAAAGTGCCTATAATTTGTTCCCATTCACATTTCTTCTTGTGCTGCCACATGTGATCTCATTATACTAATTTGACCCTCCATTTTAGAATTATTTTGAGTTACCATCATTTTTGTCACTAGTAAATCATCTTCATAATTTTCCTGTAATGCTTTCACTAAGCATGTCTACTTATGAGCTTGGTATGATCACTCTTGCTCTATTAGAATTCTTCTATATTATGTTGATTATATTATATGCATCGCATTGCAAAAATAATTTATGATATGAATAATAATGAACTTTTATTGTTAATTTATGTATATGATCAATATACTTGCAATTTATTAGTATTAAAGTTAATTTTAATGCGAAAGATTAAGAATTCGATTTTCGGTATATTATATATGAAATTTTTACAAAAAATATTCACACCATGCAACACATGACACGTGTGTATTTAATTAGTTTTTCCTCCTTGGCAATGATTAGGGACATTTGAAGCCTATATATGCTTTTGGCTAAAGTCAAGTAGAATTAGAGAAACGAATTCATTAAGTTTCGCAAAGATTGGTTCATCAATCATCATGATTCCATTTTACCCTTAATATGCATAAAGTGTAACTTCATGGATATAATATAATTGCTGAGATTAATTTAATTAATCAGTACTAACTGTTTGTATCATGAAACAAAAATTACGTATCACCAATTTCGGTGTCGTTCATGATTGTATGCATCAATTTGAGAATTATTCAACCTATAGGTTGGATTGCCATTAATCATTTTCCGATCTTTGATGTTTTGAATTTACCAATAAAGATCTTTTTATATCTTCATGAATCCAATTCGATGAATTTTCATTTCTATTCTTTCTTTTTGTCGAGGATATTTTCGACAAACAATGAGATTTTGTAGTAGGCTTTCTTTAATTTAAATACATTAATTTTAATAATCATTTAAATACGTAGTCCACCTACTTTTTAGGTTATTTTCAAATGACCATTAATAATTTTACCATTTAGACATCAAATCCTAGCTTAGCATAATCACATGAAATGATTACCATCTAGTAAAATAGCTCAAATGAAAATGATTTATTTTTAGGAGTCTTAAAATTTAACAAAATCATAAATTTTAGCCGTTCGAAGTACTTTAGAGCTAAATTTCATGCCTTTTGGAGTAAATAAGAACTAATCAGTAGGAGTTTGACACCTTATCATTTTTTATACATTGGTTCTTATAAAGGGATTGAACTCTCCATCCCTTAACACTTGAGATCAATGCAATACTAATGCAATACTAGTGGACCTCCTTATCGTGTAGATAAAAAAAAGTATAAATATTGACTCTCAAAAGAATCTTGCCATCTTATGAAAGATAGACCCAAAACGACTAACAATATGAGTTTACTTTCGCCTTTGTAGGCGCTCATTTTACTATTTTGCTCATTTTAGTTGATTTCACGCGCAAACATAAAAATACTTTAGCTTTCTAGCAATGCAAATGCAAAAAAGGGTTCCCCATATTTCGGTGGAAGACAAAGCAAATTGGTTCAATTTCTAAAAGAGAAGATTCATCAATCTCTTTTAGAACTAAAATCCACTCAATGTTATCATAGAACAAGTCCACCAAGCATTTGGACCACCTACTCTACTCTTGAATTGCTTCACTTAATAAGTTAGGGCTTGCTAGTAACAAACTTGACCAATCTATGGTAACTTTGTAATAACTGGTCCTAAGAAGCACCACCCTTCATCATATAATTATGTTTTTCTCCATATAGGTGTCTTTTTCACATTTGCTTATTAATTTTTCAAAGAATCTTACAAAATTCTTCGAAGACCGTGTTTAGTATGGATATTTGTTTTTTCTTTCTTTTAATGATAATTCAGTCTTGAAGTCAAGATTACAGAATAGCGAGCCTTCGGTACGTACGTAGCCTCGAGGGTTAGTTGAGGATAAAAAGGGCGAAAATTTCCCCATCTCTCCGGTATAGATGGCACTTTTTCCCATTTGGTCCCTGTTTTGTGAAAATCCCTCATCTGGCTTTTTATTTTTTATTTTTATATCACCCATAAGACCTATGATCTTAAATGTGGACGCAATCTAACTAATCTATCCCAAGTTGGCTACTTTACTTTTATGAGTTTATTGAACAAAACACAAAACTTTAGCGAGAAGTAAATTAACCTTGATTGGGAAGAAATGTATCTAAATGAGTTTAGTTTGTAGAAAGAGAGAGAGTAATTTGTTCTAGGGTAAAATTTATGACAGTTCCTAAGGTATAGCGATATCTTTCTTCCAATTCTTATCGTTTCAAAATTAACCGTTTTGTTCCTTCGCTCTTAACTCTATTTGTTTTTCTAACGTGCCGTTTCATATTTGCTGATGTGACACATAGTCCTCAGTTTTAAAGACCATTTTACCCTTAAATCTGTATACTACTGTTATTCTCTCTCTTTCCTCTATCCTCAATTGATCTCCATCTCCGTCGTCTCTCTCTCTTTGATATCCTTCTCCTCGGTGTCTCTCGTTTCTCACTCTTCCTCTTCAAACCCCTATCTCCCCTCTCCTCCTCCTCCGCCATGGACTCTGACTATATTAACCTCTTCTACTCCTCCCATCTAGACGATTCCTTCCTCAAGTTTCGAAGCCAAGCCTTTCAACTAACAGAGAAGAGAGGGATTCTTCGACGGAACCGACAGTGAAGCTAGGATCAGAGATTTCAATGGTGAAGAAAACATAATCTCGCGGTGAGAAATAAATTGAGAAATGTTGCAGAACTGAGATGGCAAACCTACTTTGGTCTCTCCACTGTATCGAGACAACAACTATTCACCCTTCAAAAGAAATCAACACCACTCACCTTTTTCATTTGGACCCTCAATTTTAACGTCAAAACTAGCTGCTTTCTATCAAAATTTCAAGAATCCGCCATAAAAGTTCCAAATTTGAAGCTTCCCTTGTTGGAAACTTACAGTCAATCTAATTTTTGATTCAATCAGGCTGAAATTCATCTGCCCATTAAAATCCAAACAATACCCAAATATCTGATTTGGGTTTTTGAACAAATCAAAGAAAAGAGTCTTGATTTGGGTTCTCTGTGAAGAAATGAATTTCAGGAGCTTGGAAGATTTTTAGCCCTTCTACATGACACAACACTCAAAACCATCAACAAGGCAGTGGCATTTTGTAGGGATCTTGGCAGTATTCTCTGTTTGTTATACTCTCTCTGCTTTAATTGGTGGCTTTGTTCGTTGTGCCATTTTTTAGGTATAGTTTTGCCTGATACAACCATTTCTTTATGGGAAGGAATATTCCAACAGCTTTTGGGCATCCATTTTGGTCTCTTTATTGTGATTTTAAGATGTTTGGATTGATTCTTACAGGTAAAATGGATAGAGATATCAAAAGGCTTGGAAAGAGACCTGTCCTACAGGGCTATTGAAAATTAATTTTCAAGTTACTCCAATCCAAATGATTTCCTTCTGTACTTAATACCATTGATAATTATGAAGATTTATAAGAGTGTTACCAGAGGAAGGGGTTCGAGAGGTTGCTGTTGTCCGCGGTGACGAAACAGGCTGCTCAGGTCTTGAATGAATGACGGGTTTGTAGGTTGACTTGTCCTTCTCTTGAGGCTTATGATGATGCTTCTATTTAGTCAGATCAATAAATGGGCTTGTAAATAAGATGATGAGAATTGAAGATCATACCTTTAGTCAGATTAATTATATCCAGTTTTTGGCTCGTTCCTTCTTTGATTTTTAATTGTCTCCTTTTCAGTGATTTATTGTTTTTGTGGCCATGGACTATGTTTATCTTGTCGGTGATTTTTGAATATTTGTGATTGATGCAGAAAATGTTGATACTGCTTTGCTATGGACTGATTGATTATGCAAAATTTTCAATAAATCCTGATGAAGTAGTGAAATTGCTTAGTTGAAGGAACTGTCATAAGTTCAAATTTGGGTATGAGTTTGATTTTGTTGGAATTTTTGTTCTAGCAACATCTGGATTGAACATTTGATTCTTCTGCAACTGCAACCAACAATGGCATAATATATGAACTTTATTTGTGAAAATTTATAAGATCATTCATCGAATGGCTGGGTGTTATAACAATTTTTGCCTCGTGGTGTTGAAACCAAATTTTGGGAGAGAGAGAATTGAGTTTTGAGACAGAAAGAGACAAAATGTTTGAGTGGTTTGTTGGAGTTAATTGATTTTAAAATGGAGGGTAATTTTATCTTTTTGCATAATATGACCCAGTAACCAAACATCAATCCAGTGTAGAGCTCTAACAAAAACAAAGAAGTCCGAACCAAAAGGGCACTCACTATCAAATGGAACGCCTCACTAGTATCATGATGATGGACGGTTGCTGAATGCCAAAATAGGACCTGAGAAATAAGGTAAAGGAACACAGACAAGAAGAAGAAATAAAGGGATAAAAATATCTAGTGAGGAAATAACACTCCAGATCGTCTCCAGACCTCATAAAAATCTTTTTGAAAACAATTCAGAAATACCACATGCAGATATAAGTGTATATTCATATACACGCTAATACATAATAATAATTTTAAAAATTCATTTTGAAATCGTTCGCATCCAAAACAAACAACATACATAAACATGCTGAAAATATATACTATATATCGTATATCGAAAACATATATTAGGGCATAAAACTGACAGATAAACATATCATAAGGATGGACTCCACCATCTCATTAAAACTGAGTACATGTGTTTGGCCGGACACACTGTTACCAAAAACCCTGGTAACTGGGTCTCAAATACGCATTGGTATACCAAAAGTTATTACCCTACGTAACACAAGTGCCCCATATCAAAGTATTTAAATATATACCTTATTTATATCAAACGAACATGCAAAGTATAAATCATTTTGCAGAAAAATATTTATATACCTTATATAAATATTCAATATCAGAAACTGAGTTAATTTATAGAAAATATTTATATACCATATAAATATTATTTATTAGAAACGAAAACCAAAGTTTAATAATCACATAAGCCGGACTATTAATTAGTCAACCATTAATTATTTCAATTAACAAAAATAAACCAGACATACCAGACAGAAACATAGAATTTAGAAGATAGCCTATGTGTCTGAAGCTTCTATTTCACTCACCTGGTATCCGATGCTAAGGATCCAGTCAAACACCGTTAGTGGGTGGTTGATCGTACTGACATGCATAAGAAGCTAGAACAGATACATAAATAACAATCATCAAAATGTGGTACTATGACAATACTGTATGCATGATATGTGAATGCAGATGGTGACCCTCGAGGTCATTGAAAGTCTAACTCGAAAGAGAATCTACCACTCTCGACCCAAAATCTGGAATCTATTCAAAATTATAGTTAAGTCCCTCGACTTTCGTAAAATTACCATTTAGTCCCGAGACTTGGCAAATTACAAAATAGCCCCTGAAGTATCCTCAAATTACCAACTAGTACTCCACGTAGTCAGAATCTCTAAATTAGTCTTCAAACTCTCAGCAATTGCAAATTAGTCCTTAACTCGTAAAATAACAGTTTAGCCTCCCAATTTTTCCAAAATTACAATTCTAATTCTCAACTTTCTCAAAATTACAAATCCATTATTAAGTTTTGAAGAAATTACAAAACTAAATGAACACAAAGTTATTTTCTCAAAACTGCTAAAATCACGTTTGATCGATAGCCGACCTAATCAAACACCTACATTGACTATAATCAACCTCCTGAACATGAATCCAACCTCAATTTCATCAAAATAACAACATATTTGCTCAAAATTGAAGAAACCTGAATTGAACCCTAGCTCCCTCAAAAGCTCATCAAATCTCTTGATTCAAAGCTCAAATCACATTCATATAACCTCAGTATAGTCTAATCTAACAACCCTAATCATTCATTAACTCAAAATCATAAGAAAATTCGAACCCTAGAGGATTTTGGCCCAAAACATGAAAAATGTTTGATTCAAGAACAAAATGAGTAAATAAGAGGAATGGGAAGTCGATCTTACCTTAGAAGATGTCTAGGAGTGATGGGGAAATAGTGGGGAAGTGATTCAGGCAAGTTTGAGAAAGTTTGGAATGAAAAGGAGTGAAGGCCGAAGTGGTTCGGGTTGGGGTTTATATAGATCTGCAACCCGTGTGTCGACTACCCAAGAACGCACTCCTCACCAGTCGACTGCCCAAATGGTGGGTTGACTACCATGATAGTCAACTACCCAACTTATGAGTCAACTGGTGGAGACTGAAACCTCCTAAATTGATTTCCTTTGCTTCTTCCATTTGATCCAATTGAAAACCATCATGATCAGAGGTCCTAACTCACTCCAAAACATAATCAATCATCAAATCATCATCTTGAACTCCTAGCCATCATCTTGAACATTCTCGGATTAAATTATATTTCAAATTATCCAAAAGGGCACATCGGCTAGGTCGAAGAGCTCTCGGAACCCTAACCAAAACCGGCGAGATATTACAATCAAGGCCTAGTTGCCAGGTTATTATGGTAGTCATGTGTCCAGTCAGACACATGTACTTTGTTTCTAACTAGTGGCATAGACCACACCTATGATATATCTCTATTTTTTGTCCTATATCCATTTTTGATATATATATATATATATATATATATATATATAGTAAGTATGTATGATTGTCTATTGTCTACTTTGTTTGAGAACTTTTGAAATGAATTTCAGAACTATTACTATATATTTAGTGTGTATACGTATATACACTTATATTTGTATGTGGTATTTTCGAACTCTTTTCAAAACGGTTTATGTGAAGTCCCAGAGGTGATTTGGAGTGTCGTTTTCTCACTGAGTTTACTCACCCCCAACATCTTTCAGGTACACTTTTGACATCAGTAACCGTCCGACATCTCGATATTCAGTGAGGCATTACGTTGGTTAGTTGACGCCCTTTTGGTTGGGCTCCTTTTTTTTTTTTGTTAGTGCTCCACACCGAGTTACTGTTGGGTTATTGGTTTACATTTGTTCTTTTGGCTACATTGATTCACTGGTTTGATGTTATGATTTTATTATGTTATGCTTATATATCCTTATATATAAAAATGTTTTATATTTTACTTGAATGGTTTGATAATTGGTTAATAAGCGAATAAGTTGGGTAAAAAATCTAATTCTCCGAGGCTTATGCGAGATGAGTCGGACTTCCAGTTCAGTTCGCCTCATATTCCGGTTATGGTCTAAAAACGGATGGTGACATATGTACACCAATCTACCCCTATTAAATAAATTATAAAAAAATAAATCAGTAAAAAAATATAAATGTCATATATCTATATACACCAACGTACACCTCTGTAGACTAATGTATACCCTTTAGAAAAATATAATTTTTTGATTTTTTTTAAAAAATTAATTTTCACAAGAGGTCAATTTTTTTTGCAAAAATATCTCAATTTCTCGTGAATTTTTTAAAAATGGTATTTTTAATACATGTTTAACATTTTGTGACATTTCTAATATTTGAAAAGGTAAATTCTCTAATGATTCTTGAAGTTTAGTATATTCTCTCGACCGGTCTCTACTATTTAATATTAGTCGCTCCGCTCTTTGGAAAACTAATGATGACATTTTTCAGATTTGGCATTTTAATTTGCTGTAAATGTGTGATTTTTCCCAATTAATAGGGCTGAATTCTTTGTTCTTAATTAGTGGGCTCAGTAAGTTTAATCTTCTCGTTATTTGCCCCCTGAACCACCAAAGTTAACATATCGCACCAATCCCTAAACTATTTATTTTGTGTTTAATAACCCCTTCAAGTGTATATTATGTATTTCATGACTTCCAAAACTATTTAGTTTATGTTTCATAACCCTTATAATTGTTTGTGCTTAAATTTAACTAGGGAGTTATAAAATGCAAAAAATAAATAGTTAATTAAGGAGTTGGCATAAAATCAAATAGTTTACTGTCTTGTGGGTCCAATTAGCCGAATGTTTTTAATAAAATGTGAACAAGACATTTTTTTAACTACTTTTTTTGAAGTATGTATAATTTTTAATGCAAAGTATATTTTTAAAAGATTATTATTAATAATTAAACCCTACTTTAATTCACGTTCAGCATTCTAGTAGCTTGAATCATTACTTCATAATTACGAATGCACAAAAAGCACTTGGCTCATCTAATAATCTAACCACCTAATTGTTTTTTTTTTCAAGGAATAAGAGAAAAATATTTCTGCTTCCTTTTTTTTTGTTGCTACCTTTGTTCAAATGCTAAAGTACTGCTATTAATTAATGTTAACTGGACCCTTTTTCTCGACAATTGTTAGGCTCTTATTAAGGTGTTGTTCACTTTGAATCTATCTTCTATAACTCAAGTTCTCAAGGTTTTGTTCTTAAAAGTGAATCTCAATACTTTGAGAGAGGTTAGTATTTATAAATAATATTTGATTTTGATTTCTAAGCGATATGAGAATTATACACTACAACAATTTTATAGTTGAGACTAAAGAGTTTAGGAACAACAGTTCCCACATATGATATTAGTAATAGACCATATTTTTCGATGATCGCTAAACTTTTTATTGAAATATTATCTACTTTGAATTTGTCATTTATAGACATAAATTTTTACAATTTTGTCTTACAAAAATGTCTCGTTGATTTGAGAGAATTTAATAGATATAAAGAAATCTTTTTTCCGACTCTTAAAAAATATAAGAGAATTATAACACTATAAGACAGTTAACCTCACCTAACCTGAATTCACCTTTCTTTGAAATCATTGCTTTCGGAGGTTAATACAAAATGGTTAAAGAAAAAATATGATGGTTCACAGTAATATGAACTAAGCAACAGATTAAGCAAGTACTCACTATTACACTTGCAATCATTGACATAAGCACGCTGAAAGACAACTAATTATTTCTTTTCAGTTCCACATTGGGATGTGATACTAATTATCCACAGTGAATTAAAAAAACAAAGCACTTCCAATAGATCTTAGTGTGATATTCCAGTTCAGCCTTGATTCTTGAGTCAAGATTAGAGTACTATAGATTATGATGGGTCCGTGAAATCATAGTGAATTCTCCTTTTAGTCTTCATGCTTGCTTGAACAGTCATGTTTTTAGATCATCCCATGACTTTAGTCAAGATCTCTACTAAATGGAGATAGGGAGAGGTTTTGCAATGATTAGCCTATGCTTTAACAAAAGTCTGGATCTTGTTTCATCCCTTGCTTTTCATTTTATATGGCAAATTCATCTTTACACTTTGAGGATTTGATTTACAGTAAGAACAATAGAAATAACTTATAACAAAATTCATCTTTAGGATGATGTATCGTTGAGTAATTGACATGAAGAATATTCAAATTTACCATAGTAAGAGGGCAAAACACATTTTTAACTAGAAACTACACTGTGTGTCCTTTTATATATATATAAACCTCCTTATCATCTTAATATCTCAATATTTACTGAATTTCTCACCAGAAATCAATTTTAATTTCTCGCTATTATTCCCCAATTCCTCACACCGTCCAAAAGGGGACTTTTTTAATACTAGTTTGAGAGTAATGACATACTTGATTTTGGTTTGAAAGTAGGCTGGTAAGAGATGGGTCAGACTTCCTGGTCGGTCTATTTTGTACGCTGATTATGGTCCGAAAACGGATCATGACATTGATAGTGCATTGATATACCAAATGCTACGTTTACCCCCGTAGCACAAGTGTCCCATATCCAAGTATATATATATATATATATATAGAATCAGAAACAAAATATTGAATATTAATAATCACATAATCTGATTTTTTATTAGCTCAACCATTAATTATTCCGATTTCAAAATAAAGTCAAATACAACAAGAACATATAGGGTTTAGAAGACACGATCTATGTGTCTGAAGCTGTCGTCCCACTTACCTGGATGCCCAATCATTATGGTCCGGTCACGCACCACTAGTCAGTAGCTGGTCACGCTGGCACAAATAAGAAGCTGAAATAGACATATTAGAAAAATACAATATTTTGGTACTCGTACTGTGACGATGTTGAATGTATAATATGCAATGCAAATGCATACGCTCGTACGACGACGAAAACCTATTTCAAAGGATGATCTACTGCTCTTGCTTCGAAAATCGGATTCTAAGTAAAATTACAGCTTGACCCTCAATTTTTATAAAATTACAAATTAGTCCTCAATCTTTTATGTTGGAGAATTTTGGTATATACTTTAGATAGCATTTATGGAGTGGAAGTGACTTTAAATGTAAGAGAAAAATCAACACCAAGATTTAGAGTGTTTCGACCAACTCAATGCCTATATCCACTATCTAAGTCTCACCACTTAGGATTTCCACTATAACGATGATTGATTACGGCTCAATCCAATAAGGCCAATACATAAGGTTGATTCCGGCTCAACACCTCTAATGCCAACAAGGTTGATTCCGACTCACACCTCTATAGCCTACAATGTTGTTTTCTATAGGCTTACAACAAATTTATCTACCCTTAATCAAATACTTTGATTGTTACAAATATGTGTTCCCAAAACACATATTTAAAGCTAAGCCCAAACCCAAGTATGTTTGTAAGTGAATAGCTCAAATGGGTTAGAAAGGTAGAAGTGAAAGAAGCAATAATAGCAATGTGTAGCAAATGACTCTCTTGTCTTCCTTCTACTCTGAGGTGTCTAATTATAGTCACTCTTAAAGATATAGCTGTTTGAGCCTCGAAGTAGACATTGTGAGAAACAAACAAATTTTGTTTTAATTGACATCACCTTTTACAACGTGCGTTGTACATCATCTACGTGCATTATACTTGTTCAATTGAGTTCTGTGTGACTTGATAGCAATTCTACGCGCTTTGCAAGAACTCCAGTAGCCATTACCTTGACTGGATTGGCATCTGCGTGACTTGTACACGTTCTACGTGCATTAATCATATATCAATGTGCATTGTGGCTTGTTCTACGGGCTTTGATCTTTGTTCCAAAAGATGCACATTCACCAGTGATTCTTCAACGCGACTTGTACCATTTGCAACGTGCGTTGTCGACTTCATCTCAAGATCGAACTTTAATCCACGTTAGTGTGTCAGAGAATATTCAAATTCAAATCTCGAGAAGCGTTTTGGCTTTGTCGTCATTCAAACCTCGTCAACGTGCATTGCACCTTTTGTAACGTGCGTTGAGCAGTACATCAAAGTTTGCACCTTTCGCTCTACAACGCGTCTTGTTTCATTCAACAATCATATAATGTGCGTTGTATATTCCTTAACACGCTTTGATGAATATCACATACATCTGCACTTCTGGAATGGATGATCTACATGCCTTGTATCTATTGTAACACGCCTTAATGCCAGTTTCATCATGATCAATGTGAGTTGCACAGGCATAACGTGCGTTACTGATGCATATCAGTAAGTTTGCAACTTTGTACTTCTTTCATGGATGTTTTGCAATCACTATCATCAAAACTGAACTCAACATTTTTAAAAATTGTAAATCAGTCCTCCAAGTAGTCTAAATTCTCAAATAAGTCCCCAGACTCTTAAAAATTACAAAACTGTCCCTAAACTCTCAAAATTACAGATCTGGTCCAAGTTTTAGCAAAATTTTAGTTTAGTCCTCGCGATAGAAAATTATTCTCAAAATACCACAACTCTCAATTCAATCGATAGAAATCACTCCAAATCACCTACATTGTCTCTAATCATCCTCCTAAACATGAATCTACAATCCATTTCAACAAACAAACATAAAATCATCAAGATTTTTCTCCCAAAAAATTGAATTCCTATAGTCCCAAAGAATAAAACACCAAATCACAATATCCAACTCAAATTCATGTGTTTCCAACTCCAATGTACCAAGATATAACAAGAACGACTTCAAATCTAGCCAGAAATTCATCTAAAACCAAAACCATTGCTCCAATTAAAGCCATTTCGTCCAAACTCAAAAATCTCCAAAACCCAAGCTTGGTTCATGTACTTCTAACCTCCATCTATCATGATTTATCATATTTAACCTCCATTACCACAAATTAAAGCAGAAATCCAAAACCAAGCAAAAATGCCAAAAACATTCTTCAAGCTAAATCCAAAATTTAAGCATAAAATGAAAGTAATAAATGGATTAGGAACTTGTTCTTACCTCAAGGTATTGAAAGGAAGCAACGAGGAGCGACGGAAGATGAAATGAAATGAATTTGAGAGTAATTTTGGTGGTTGAGAGAAGTTATGGCCGACAGGAAGTCATGTGGGGTATATATAGACTCACAATGCCAAAATGCAATGTTTCACTCAAAAACGCCCAAAAATGGTCTTGTACGCGCATAGCACACCATCTACGCATGTAGCATAAGCCTTACATGCATAGATCACCCCTCAATGCATGTAGATGACTCGAACATCTCACAGTCCAATCCAGTGCATGATCTACGTACGTAGAGGCTTCCCAACGCACGTAGTCGACCCCCAGGGCACATTTCATGCTTAATTTCACATCTTTGATGCCTTGCCAACTTAGAATCATAAACCTCATCACTCCCAGGACCAACTAAACACTAAAACTTGGTAGAATGATGCACGAACCATCTCCGAATACTTCAGATCACTATAGAATCAAATGAAATGCAACAGAGAACTTAGTCAAAATGGGCGAGATATTACAACACAAGTGTACAAAAGTGTATACGTGTGTACACAACAAGTGTTTCCATTTACATTAGTGTACAAAAACTAATGTCTCTACTTTTTTCTTTGCAATTCAATTTTTTTAAAGTTGTACATGCATGTACACCTAGTGTACAAGCGTTTACATGTTTACATGTATATTTCACAACTATAGGGGCTAATTTATAATTTTATTAAAAATAATAGGCTTGAAGCATAATTATGCATAACACACATTGCAGCCTAACCCTAGCCTCTTTGACGTATTTGAACACTCCAACATTGATGTTGCCAACACAAGCCCGGTCTGTTTGACTATCTAGGTTTCACTGCAACGCCAATCGCCAGTGACAAACGGAGGCAAAACTGGACGACGATCTCTTATGGGAAGTTGACAGAGATCTCACCTTCTTTTCCATTTTGGTTACGTCTAGATAATGTGCCCTTTCAGATCGAATCTTCATCAGCAGTGGCGATCGAAACTAGCATAGAAGATGTAATACCCTGCCTAGATTTCTCTGTAGCATTCCGATCAAATTTGATCGATCTTTGGATGTTCAAGATGATAATTGGGTGTTTGATGATGTTTTTTAGTGTTTAAGTCTTTAAATGTTGATGGAATTCATTTGGATTGAATGGAAGAAAGGAAGAAATGATGTTGGTGAAAATTAGCCCTGAAACAAGCGTGTGATGGCTTAAACACGGGTTTCTTTGGTCAGCCCCACTACGTGTCGTTTGGCATGATGTATTTCGCGAATAAAATTTGTAGTGTGGTGTGACATGCATGTCTCATCCTTTACAGAATCGTTTTAAAAAGGCCCAAACCCGACTCTTTTCGGCCTCTCTTCCTATTTTTCATTCAAATCAGCTCCAAACTTGTTCCAATCTCTCTTCCATTGATCCTCTTTGATTCCTTATCATCTTTTGAGGTAAGTACACATTTCTAATCTCTCTATTTCATCATTTTCATGGTTGAATCATATATTTGGGTTTTTGGACCATTTTGAAGGTTAGGTTTGGATTTTCTTGATTCTATCCAAATGGGAGTTGTATGATGTTATATTATGATGGATTAAGGCTAGAGGAACCTAGATTAGGCTTCGTTTTGAAGGATTTATTTAGTTTTTGTGTTGGTTAAGGTTTTGGCAGAGTTTGTGAGATGTTGTGATGATTTTGAGTTATTTTGGTAATATTGTTGATTGATTCATGTTTAGGGACATGCTTTGAGTCGATGTGGGTGGATTAGAATATCGGGTTTTGATCGACTCGAGATTTGGGATGTTTTGGTGTAATTTTTTGTTGAAAGCATTGAAAGTGTAATTTTACATAATTTTGAATCATTTGAGGATCAAATATGATTTTTAGCATGTTGGGGACTAATTTGCGGTTTCTGAGAGTTAGAAAACTAATTTGGGAATGCTGACTACTTAGAGGACTATTTGGTAATTTGAGAATACTTTGATGACTGATTTGTAAATTTTGGGGAGTAAAACGTAATTTTACATCCTTCGGGGACTAAACTATAATTTTACGTAGATTTCGATTTTTGAGATCAGAGTGATAGATTTTCATTCGCATTAGGATTTTCATTCGTCGTAGGTTGGGATGAATATCTGCATTGCATGCATACTCTATAATGCCACAGTTACCGTGTCTAATGTTTGTATAATAAATTCTGTATTCAGCTCGGTTAGACTTCCGAGGTGACCAGTCATTCACTGGTGGACCGTGCTCAGGATTTTTTACTTGCCGTCCAGGTGAGTGTGGTAGCACCTTCAGACACATAGGTTGCATCCTTTGAACTCTGTATATGTTTTCGTTGTGTTGACCTCAGTATGAAATTTAGAATAATTAAATGATAGAAAATCCTAAAAAATAAGATCTATGTGAAAAACTTTGTTGTGGAAACCTTGATGATTTTTGAAATAAATATTATGTTTTAAAATTTATTATAATTTCAGAAATAACTGTGTTTGTGGAGTTCAAGGTTTACTCTGTAGAAAATGTTCTTTTTGGATTTAAGAATATTTTCTTAAATGAGTGTTTTGTTCTGAAACAAGCGAAGTTTTTGTACTAAGTATTTGTTTTGGAATCAAATGTATTTATGTAATAAATACTTTGTCGAGACGTTTGGAATAATTTGGTGAATAAATTATTTGTTCAATATGCTACCTATTTGAATATGTTGAATATATATTTAAAATATTTTAGGCAAACATTTTGATTTGGGACACCCCGTTACAGAGTTGTTATGACCCGTTGTGGGCCCGCGACTGGCCTATGAGGCGAACCGTCTATGGGAGCCCAACTCATCTCGCACAAGCCTCATGGATCATAACTTACTATCCAAAACATTTGTTATTTAAAAACAAACGATATAATAAACATATATCATAATAAAATATTCAAAACATATATATATCATAATATATCAAAATACATCAAAGTATTAAAAGCAACCCAGTAACTCGACAGCATCCTAGTGTAGAGCTCTAACATGAATACATAAGAGCCTGAAAAAAGGGTATCACTAATCAACTGACACCTCACTGGCATCCAATATGAGGAAAAGTTGTCGAAGCCAAAAATGATGAACCCGAGGAATAAAATCAACAGCAGACATAGAAAGAAAGGGGGTCAGGGCCCAGTGAGAGAAAACACTTCAGATCGCCTCATACGTGCCTCGCAAAGATTGCTTTGAAAACCATTCAAAAATACCACATGCAGGTATAGACACATATATATACATATATACACACTATAGGTAATATCTTTTCCAAAATCATTTCGAAATCGTTCACAAGCAAAACATCTAGCAAGCACAAAAACATATTCAAAATCATTTTGATTCTTAAAACATGTTTTCATAGTTAAAGCATATATCATTGATAAGGGATCATAATCATGAGTGTGTTCGTGGCACCATATAACATGGATGATGTGGACTCGGCCATTATTATAACAATTCACGTGTTGGATCAGAACACATGGATACCGACATCCCTGGTAGCTAGGATTTCATAGTACATATATCATTGGTATACTAAAGGCTACTTCGACCCCATAGTATAGGTGTCCCTTATCATAAAAATAAAATCATAATCTTACATAGCATAAATCGTAGATATGCATTTCATCATTTGAAATCATAGAATATATATATATATATATATATCAATTAATACATATATATATATCAATTTCATAAAACATAGTGTTGATTATAAAAATCACATAATCATTTTATTTATTTAACCAATCCTTAGATTAGTCCATTTTCATAAGCATGTTCAGCACATCATAAAACATAATAGAAGTTTCAAGACATAGCCTATGTATCTGAAGATGCTATCCACTCACCTGGAAATCTAAGTGCAATTGCCAATCAAGTCCCACTCGCGCTGGCCTCGCTGGCAGGAGCATGAAGCTGAACATAGACATCATGACATCTATCAAAATCTGGTACTGTGGACTATACCAAATGCATGATATGCAAATGCAATGCAAACTCCCATAGTCGTTGAAAACATATATCGAATGTGAATCCATCACTCTTGATCATAAATTCATAATCTTTGCAAAATATCAAGTTTGTCCTCAATGGAAAATTACCCAAATAGTCCAACTTTCGATTCAACTGAGAGAAATCAATTCCAATCACCCACATTGGTTACTATCAACCTCCTAAGTATGAATCCAACACCAATTTCATAAAAGAAACTCCAAATCATCAAGAAATCTTAACGTCAAATTTGGATTTCTTGAGCCCATAGAACAAACAACATCAAATCTTCAAAATCTACAAGGATTTATGTTAATCTAGGTCTCTCCTACCTAGATACATCAAGAAAAACTCAGATCCAACAAGGAAATCCGTCCAAAATCGAAACCCTAGCTCAAGAACAGCCCATCTCGTTCAAACATGGAAATCTCTGAAACTGAAGTTAAAATCCCATGATTCCAACCTGAAACAACCATAACCTAACCACATTTCACTTCCATTACAACAGAAAGAAGAGATCCGAACTCAAACATTCAATTCGTTTAAAATTTTAGATGAACAAATGTGAAGCAATAATGAAGAAAAGAAGAGATTAATGGAGTGTTCTTACCACAATAAATGGAAAGGAATCAATGGGAAACCAAGATAAGTCATGCGGAACGAATTGAGAAAGTTTGGAAGTGGTTTGGAGTGAAAAATGACGAAAAAGAGTCGGGGAAGGAGTATTTATAGACCCACAGCCCGAAACGAATCAATCCACTTGAAAACCACCCAGAATCAGCCCTATTACATGCGTAGCAAGGCTTCTATGCCCTAATACACATATTATGCATGTAAAACAAGGTGTCACGTGCGTAGACGACCAATTTCAGCCTTTTCCGTTTCTGAGTGATCTTTTACGCGCATAACATCTCTCCAATGCACGTAGAGCCCCTCCTGAACGTATTTCATGCTATATTTCTCACTTCTAATATGTTTCTAACTTAGAAACACAACCTCCAACACTTTTGGAACAATTCTAACTCTCCAAACTTGTCATCCATCATCATTGGACAATCTTAATCATTATGACATCAACTTGAACATCAAACTTTACGAAGATTGACATGATTAAACTTCATTAATATTTTTATTTATCATATAAACACCCAACCATGATAGAATGATGACCAAAACTTCTCCGAACACCCTACAACATTACAAAAACAACAGATTGCTACAAGAATCCCATTGAAACGGGCGGGATATTATAGGAGTAGCGTAGTTATGATACACCAATGTTGTATCAATTGCCTAAGTGGCTATACATTATGCCTAAGTGGCCTATACTTGCCTTAGTGGCTATACCATGGTGCCTTAGTGGCTATTACCGAGTCCGATTGACTAGACGTATATGATCTCTGGTCGCGTTAAAATAATTTGGAAATTTTCTTTGAAAATCTCGTGGTACTCATATATGAAAATCTTTCGGTATTTCTCTCTGAAAATAGTTTGATAATTATCTCTAAAAATATTTTGGTATTTCTCTCTAAAATACTTTGGTTTTCCTCTTTGAAAATATTCTGGAAAATAAACGTGGATTTTGGAAAATATTTTGATAAGGAAATATTTTGAGTATTTTGGATTTGAGAAACTAAATATTTTATTTAATCTCTTTATTTAGTCAGTTTGGGTGACTTATTGGTGTCTGCCTTTGTCATGACTCGAGTCGGGCCGGTGACCGGCGTACAAGGTGAATTGTCTGTGGAAACCCAGCTCATCTCGCACAAGCCTCAGAGATACATATATTCTACCCAAACATTCATTTATCAAATATTTATTTAATAAAATACGATATACGAAAAATAGTATGAATATAATACTATCGAAATAAATATGAAACCGTCATAATATATTCAGAATTCAAAATACAAAAATATAACACAATATCCCCACAGATAACCAGTATGGAACTCTAACTACAAAATACAAAGGTAGGGCCCGAATGAGGGCACTCACTGAATAGAAAAGAATGCCTCATTGGTGACGAGGTGCTGAATAGATGTTGAGTGTCAAAATATATATCTGCCAGACATACAAGGAAGATAGAAATAATATGGGGTCAGGACCCAGTGAGGAAATAGTACTCCAGATTGCCTCATACGTTCCTCACAAAGACAGGTTTGAAAACCGTTTCAAAATATACCGAACACGTATATACAAAAATAATATATATACACACTATGTATGTAATAGCTTTCAGAAAATGTTTTACCAAAATGTTCGCATACAAAGCAGACAACATGCATTTAGACTGTAGTATCATGCCCGTTTCAGCTATATTTCCTATAGCGATGGTCGTTTATGCTCTATCATGATGAGCATGTGTGGGTTGCGGTTGTGGAATATTGATAGTAGCGAGTTTTGAGAGTGGATAACTCGATTTAGTGAGAGGGATTACTCGGGTTATGTAACCCCTATACAACTCGAGTTCTCTGGAACTATAACTCGAGTAAGTCGAGGTCCAGATAATTTGAGTTAACCGTTGTATAACTTGAGTTATCTGTGCAGAAGTGGAACGATGCATTTTAGTGTTCTTCGCCTTT